>PVJN01054551.1:0-13367 GCA_004026805.1 Lasiurus borealis | reverse complement strand
TGAAGATGAGCCAATGCAAACCTCTCCTGTCCCGCGTGAGGCAACATGACCGGTCAGCCCCGGTAATTAGACCAAAATACTCACAAACACGGTCTTTCCTGTTAGAGAAACGAGATAAAGACTCGGAAGAGTCCCAGGGAGATGTCAACACCTACTTCTGGCAAAAATGGGAGAAACCTGGGACGACGGTTTACTTTTCCAAAAAGAGCGGTGACATTTCCACCCAGAATAGTGAGCTGATCCTGACACACACACACACACACACACACACACACACACACACACACACACGGATAGGAGCGGCCGCCTGCTCTCTTTGTGGCGCTGGTCCTGAAGGGGTGGCCCAGGAAGGCAGAGACTCAGAAGGCCACGTCCCTGCCAACCAGCGAGGTGGGCACAGCCCCCCGGTGATTGTGCACATCGGAAGCCTCTCCGCTGAAGCAGGCCTCCCGCCCAGAGCAGAGGCCAGAGACTTCGGCGCGTATTTCACACTCATCCTGACGGGTGCAGTCTGTGAAATGGACTGAAGGACAATGCATGCGCATACATAAGCACGGTAGAATTAGCCCGGACAGCTGGCAGAGCGTTAATTAACGGCGGTAACGGTCTTCCAACGGCACTCCGGGGATGCCACAGAAAGAGAGGCTCCCGAACCTGGCTTCGGTTTTGCCCGTGATCCGAATGCATCCTCATAAGGAAAAGCAGGGAGGTGGGACAGGGCAGAGCGGGAAAAGCCACTGAGATGCCACTGTAATGCCTCCTCTCCCCCGCCTTCCTCACCAGCCCCGAAGAGAACAGAGAGCAAACGAGACACACCGCCTCTCTGTCTGCAGGGCATCCCCCCATACCAGACAGACGCCAAATGAGCGGTGGGTACGTGAGTCTGTGCCCAGCGCGGGATAATTGTGCCATAAATATAATTAAAGTCAGCAGGAGGACCATTACGGAGAAAACCAAACTTAGAAAAAAAAAATTAGTACTAGTGAAGAAAATATCATACATTCTTTTTATTTCGGTCTAATTTTGTTTACATGATTCATGCAGTTTCCAAGAAGATCCCTGGAGGACATTAGGCCGGCCCCACATGCATAAACATTCATATACAGCATGTAAATTAGAAACAATCTCAGGATTTATATAGAAATTACAGCCACTTCCAGCAAATTAATTCAATGACGGAAAAAGGGTTACTATCCCTCTTCAAATCAAGAGGGGGAAATATTGGGCAGAGCGGATTTATTTATTCAAGAGCCTTTCTCCATGCCAGGAGCTGATGTCCCCTTGGCCTGGAGATTTTCATTCCTTTTTTTTTTTTTCTTATCGAATATGTAATGGTGATTGAATTTACTTTGAATACGGGAGCAGTCAATGAGGGCCATAATGGGCGGTTTTAAGTTAGGGCATTGCTAATACAGCCATAAAGTCGATTAGGTCGGAAGACTTTGATGGAGGAAGGCAAGTGGCTCGAGTTAAAATATTCAAGAATATACAATCTTTGAGCTGCAAGGCCCCAAGGGGGCAGATCTGCCATTTTAGAGATGAAGAAACTGAGCCTCAGGGAAGAAGTGGTTGGCCTAAGAAAACAAAGGAAGGGGGTCACCAAGTCAGAGTAGAATGGGCCTTCTCCCCCAAACACTTCATCGGGCCGTGCCTCTTCTGTATTTGAGTGGAATGGACAAGGGAGAGTTGAGTACATGTTCTTGCTGAGTTTCGTGCCGATGTCTTTTGGCGGTGATTTTTGCCATTGGGGACTGTGGTAGATTGATTATCAAAACGGCCCTGATTTCTCCTGTCCTGGTACAGTAGTACCTCGAGATACGAGTTTAATTCGTTCCGTAACCTTGAGGCGTGGGAAACTATGAGACGCTCGAGTCACAGTAAACTGGTGGGTCGTGTGCAGCCGGCCGATCCGAGCGATTACTCCTATCTCAAATGTTGGTCGTATTTCAAAGCAAAAATAGCTCACTCGATGGCTCCTATCTCAAAAATCTCATATGTTAGGGCACCTGTATCTTGAAGTACCACTGTAACCATATTTTTCTCAATGTGATGGTACAGTCCTTGAATCTGGGCTGGGCCGGTGACGTGCTTTGGCAATAGCATGCGAGGCATGCTAGCCTGAGCCCAGACCCCACGGAACTGCGTACGTTTCTGCTGTTGTTTCTCTGGTTGCCGTTGTGGGAACATGCCAGGCCTCTCCTGCGGGACGGCCAGAAGAGGCACATGGGTAGGGTTGCCACATTTAGTAAACATTTGGGTTTAATTATAAAAATTATTATGTATTTGATGTGTTATGTGTACATTTTGAGTTACATATACAACCTATCTATCTATCTATAAAAGCCTAAGCGACCGTTATGACCGAACGACTGGTTGACCAGTCACTATGACATGCACTGACCACCAGGGGGCAGACGCTCAACACAGGAGCTGCCCCTTGGTGGTTAGTGCGCTCCCACAGACAACCTCCCATGGCAGGCCAACCTCCTGCAGGTCCCTCTCCCCCAATACTCACACACCCACAGCTGGCACCAGTCCAGATCCACCTCAATAAGGCGGGTAGGCCAACCTCCCTCCCACAGTCTCTCCTCCGCCCCCTGATCTGCCAGCCCCGATTGCACACCCTCCCCCCTCCCCAGCCTGCCCTGACCAGCCCTGATTGGGCAGGCCGGTCCCAATTGCCCAATAGGACTGGATGAGATGGCCTCAATCAGCCTGATCACCTGCCAGGCCGAGGGACCCCCCGCACCCGCCCACTGCACCGGGCCTCTAGTTAATATGTAAACTATATAAAATATACTATATACTAGTATACTTGGACACTAATACTAAAAAAAAATTTTTTGCTTATCTGAAATTCTAATGGAACTTGGTGTCCTGTATTTCATCTGTTAACACATCTGAGGAGATCCCAGATGATTCTCATCTGCACTAGTCAGCCAACCCCTACACAGACTTGCCAAGACCACAGATCTGTCTGCCCAGCCCATGGCTGACCACAGGTGCAACTGTGGGCCCAACCAAGATGGGCAGAACGGCCTTAGAATCATGAGAAAAAATATTCATTAGTGTGTGACTCTGAGCTTTAGGAATTGTTTGCTATGCAATATTATGACAAATAATATGGCACCACGGTAAAAAAAAAAAAAGTTCTAGAAAAAGGGCCTCGGTTTGGCTTCAGATGAGAGGACAATCTGCCGTGGTGTCCTGTGTGCAAACAGAATTAGCCAGAAAGAAAGGTCTTGACAGACATTCCACGCTAGAGACGCCATGCACACATACACATGAAGAGAATTAAGTGTCTTGCGCGTATTTCTGTCTTGCTGGGATCTTGCCATTGTTCTGGTGTTTTGTTTTTGTTTTAAAAATGACCCACTTTGTGGTCATGTTTTTGTCACAGAAGAACACGCCGGGATGAGAAATGTGGCTTTTTTGACTTCCCTCAGACCTTTGATGAATCCTCTCTGGACCAGTGCTTGTTTGTGCTGTTCCTTTCTTGTCTTCGTGCTTCTCCTTTCTCGTCCTCCAGGGAGGTGGCCATTTGCATGAAGGTTCATCTCGGGGCCCGGCAATTGTGCTTGCTCTCCCCACCCCCAAAACCGGGGTTTAGTGGAGTTAGAAGTGGAGCAGTTGGGAGGCTCTGTCTCCCACTCACTTGTGAAAACCATCGGCACACTCAGCAGTCGGTCCTCTGCATGCAGTGCTGTGCGCGCCACCAGACTTCTGCCCTTTCGAGACCTCCCTAAATTTCCATGTACTCCTCCCTTTTCACAATCTAACCTCCCCCCGTATGAGTTTCGGCTGAAGCTGGGGTTTAGTGTCGTAGGATAAGGGGTTCAATGCCATTGAGAGTCTCCATCTCCCTCCCGCCAGAGAAAGCCAGCCAGAGCACCCACTCTCTCCATGTGCACATCTCCATACCTCAGCTTTTTGCAGCTCCTCTGGGTCTCCGTGAGCCCCTCTCTTTCCTTCTAGTTGTAGAATTTCCACTCAGCCAGCTTTCCTGTGGTTCTGGATGGTGTCCGTTCTGTCTTTTAGCTGTAGTTTTGAAATTGTTGTGTGAGGCAGCAGTGTAGGTGTTTACCTATGCCGCCATCTTGGATTCTCCCGCTTGCTCTCCACTCACAGTTACATGTCTCAAAGGTCAGCTTCGCTGATCAGAGGCCCTGCACTCTGGCTCTGTCCTTGTGTAATGTTTTGTCCTGTTCAAAGCCCTTCCCATCATTGCACTCACCCCATGAGAGCAGTTGGGGAAGGCACTGGCACCTCACGTTTGCACACGAGGAAAACGGAGGCTCAGAGACCTCAACTGACTTTTTTCAAGGCCACACAGCCCCAGTTTGATAGCAACATTAAAAACAGACCCTGGATTCTTGTCTCCTTACCTTGGTCTTTTGATGGTAGGCTCTGCTGTTTCCCTCATCCGGGGGCTTTGGACGATTGATGCCACAGGTAGGCCTTCGATAACGCTTCTGTCTAGGCCTGACTCAAGTGGAAACAGGACATTCTTACCGAGGCCATTAGAAATCCCCAGACCTCCACTAAAGCGGGGTTTGCTGCAGCTGACTGTCGACCGTATAAATGCTTTCACCTTGTAACAGCCGGTCCCAGCCTCCAGAACAGAGTTCTACATTGTGGATTAATCACTCCATATCTCTGTTTTAAAATCATGTTCTGGCGTTTTAAACGTATGTTTTAAGATGTACTGTTCTGCAAGGAGGCATGGTCCATTTAAAAGCAGGGCTGCCTGTGGGTTGCTGGGGGAGGAGAACAATTGAATACAGATGAAGGGGAAAATACCAGGATATTACCCAGGAAACTGCAAACGTGTAAAGCAAAGGCCTGAGCCACGCACACAAGCGGAGTGCTTGCCTTGGTTCCCTGCTTCATCTGGATTCTGCAACATCAGTGATGTCGTTATCAGTTGTCGGGTGAACAACCATCCTGATTTGCCCTGGACCGAGGTGCTTCCTGGGATGTGGGACATCTGATACCCGCACTGGTTCAGCGAACGGAGATGCTAGGTCACCCTATCCGCTCCTCTGTGCAACCTTCTGAGAGGAGCTGATGAACAGGTCATATCCCATCTGCTCCCCCGACTTTCCCACTAAGAGGCACCAACTCAGATCCCCCACCCTGTCCATCCTGCACACCAGACCCCTGCCCAGAAGAAAACCCATGGATGTGCTGCAGAAGAAAAGGGAGAATGGCCTGCCCCGGCGTCTCAGGACTGGTCTGTGCTTTCCCGGAGAAGAGGGCTGGCTTGGGAGTCGTCAGGAGATTGACTCCATTATTAACTGTTTGTGTTAACTTTTGCCAAGTCATTAATTCACCGCTGCTCAGTTTTCTCATCTGTAAAGAGGGGCAGGGACTCGGGGTCTCCAATGACTCTTCTCTGTTATGTCTTCTTGGGTTTTATTGTCTGAGGACCATTGAGATGATTCCATCCTTCCCCTAAATCCTTTGCCCTAGGAATCCCTCACCAAGCCCATCTTCCAGCTCGACCCAAAAGATGAACCCAGCTCTGGGCCAGACGGGGGGCAGAGTCTCAGGGCTCTTGCTCAGGAGTGAATTTTTTCTTTCAATATTTTTAAAAAATATATTTTGTTGATTTTTTTACAGGGAGGAAGGGAGAGGGGTAGAGAGAAACATTGATGAGAGAGACATCAATCAGCTGCCTCTTGCACGCCCTCTACTGGGGATGTGCCCGCAACCAAGGTACATGCCCCTGACCAGAATCGAACCTGGGACCTTTCAGTCCGCAGGCTGACGCTCTATCCACTGAGCCAAACTGGTTTCGCCTGGGGGTGAATTCTTTAGATCTATGTTGTCTCATAAAATATTCTAAGATGGACACGCGCTGTAGCTATACTGTCCCATCTGATAGCCCCTAACCACATGTGACTATGTAAATTTTAATTTAATTAATAAAGTGAAATTTAAATGATAGTTCATGAGTCCCAATAACCACATTTCAAGCGCTCAATGGCCACCATGTTGGACAGTGCCTATCTAGAACATTCCCATCATAGCAAACAGTTCTATTGGACAGCGTGGCTTTCGGGGACCAGCTTTTTCCCCCAGGAGCTTAAGAGGCAGCAACGAGAGAAAAAGGAGAAACAGGGCAGGAGATGAGAAGGATAATCGCTTTTATCCCCAGTAAACTCTGTTGGGTGGTATTGTGGGAATGAGGCAGCTACCTTCCTGGAGACAGACGGTCTTAAGGATTGTCGTAGGAAGTAATCTTTTAACAGTTCATAAAAGAGTTAATAAAAAGGACATGATAATAAGTCCTCCACTAACCGCAAAGCAAAATGTCACGGGAACTTTCTTTTCACCACCCCTTCCACCCGCATCTGGGCTAACTCTTGGGTCAACTACAGACAGCACCAGGAAATAAGCAGCGAATGGTTTTGCAAGGATCCTGCTTGAAGGTGTTTCTAAGCACCGTTTAGGATGGAAAAAAAATACTTGGAGACTTTTACCATGGAGCCGAAGTAAAAATCAAAGTGCGTGGTTAAGTGTTCAGCTCTTGAAAGCGGCATTCTGGCTCTTACTTAGGAAGTCAATGAAGAATGCTCTGAGGAGTTGGAACCCCAGCGAATATGCAGGTTATGAAGAGTTGGAAACTCTGCGAGCAAATTCCCGGTTCCTGTGATGCCACTGGAGGCCATGTGACCTTCAGCAAGTGATGGACCCTCCCTGGGCCTCTGTCGTTGGAGAAACATGGTGCCGGGCTTGGTCCCTGGCGTCTTGAACATCCTCAGATTCCCTCTGTGGCCATGGCCCTGACTTTGGCTGCAGACACTAGAACTTCAGCTTTCCTCACCGCCACATGCACCACTGCTTCTCATACTCCTCGGTGATCAGTGTTGTCAGTTACCCTCTTTCAAGGCTCCCACAATCAAACCTCCAAACACTGGAAGCCTGGCAAACCTCCAGGTTTTCGAGAACCCTCACACATGAGGATGTTCAGCCTTTAGCTCGTCTCTGAGTCAGCAGCAAACACCCCTCATGGGAGAAGAGGACCCGGCCATCCTATACGTACCCGGCTGAGAACAGAGACTCTGCCTTTTGTAAATACAGCGGCGCCATCGTGCAAACGAGGCTGACTAAGCGCTGGTTCCAGCTCAGCCACTCAGGAGCTGTACGCCCCCAGTCTCACAGTCCGTAAAGCACCGATAACCATGTGACTGTAGGCAAGGCTGCTCTACCAGGCAGCAAATAAAGCTCAGACTCTCTCATGTGCATCAGGACCTTTTCATAAGCTGTTCTTCATATCAACTTTTATGATATTTGGTCCAAAGAGGGGACCCCAAATCATATAAGCTTCAGGCCCTACATAACCTGGTTGCAGTATTTAAAGTGAGATGGCCCCTGGGTAGACTGTTCTCTCTCAAAAAAAAAAGAGGTTACCCGTCAAGCAAAGTCTTGGGAAGCCAGCCTGGTCTCTAGCTTTTCTGTTCCTTCCGGACACCACCCTCACCCCCATCCCAGCACACCTTGCGCCTCTGGATGCCACAGGAGAGATGACACCTACTCTGTCATGGGCGCCTTTCCATTATCCCAGGGCATTCCTTCGAGGACATGTACTTATGGAATCTGAGAGCCCAAAAGCAAGTCCAGGGTCCCTTTAATCACCACCCTTCCCCAAAAATGTCCTCTCTTCTTCTCTCCTTCAGGTTCTCCCCACATGGAGAGTCCACCATCTTATGTATCATTGACATTCTAAAGAGCATCTTCCTTAGGACCAGCCCTATGCTTTCCTCTAATCCTGACATGACATTTAAAGGCATTTTAAAATGCCTTTAACCTTCCTTTTTGTTCTGTTTTATGCAGATCACAGAGCCTGCTGTTTGAGCATCCTGTTTTTAGAAAGGTGTAACTGAGCTTCAGGGGGTACAAGGCTTGCCCAGCCTAGAAGATAGTGGGGCTAAGACCCTGAGAGGAAAGTTCTACTGTTATCTCCACTGTCTCAGAGGAGGTACAAAGCTTTGCAGACACTACACCAGTTCTGAAAGAGCCCGAACTTAGGAAGAGTTTGCCTGAGTCCCAGGCGTCGTTCCCATTACAGGTAGCTGTCTCTGCTTCTGTCAGCTGCCACTGGCCCTGTCGTTAGAACCGTTTTCCTGGGTCACTGGACTTAGAATCAGTTTCTGTCCTTGGTGATGATCTCAATTTCCGGCCAGTGTGCAGGGAGGTATTTAAGCTTCAGGTCTTCACATACACTCCCTGCCTCCACCCTCATTATTGAGAAATCAAGTCACAGTCACTGGTCCCATTCATTCCAACAAGTTTTGTTGGGTACCTGTTATAAATTTGGCACCAATTCTATAACACCCCCTTAAAAAAGAAAGACAAGGAGAAAGGAAGAAAGAAAGAAAAGAAGAAGAAAAAAAGAAAGGAAGGAAGGAAGGAAAGAAAGAAGAAAGAATGAAAGGAAATAAAGGAAGGAAAAAAGAAAAAGAAAGGGAGAGGAAGAAAGAGAAAGAGAGAAAGAAAGAAAGAAGAAAGGAAGAAAAGAAAGCAAGCTAAAAGTATGGCAATAGTGGAATAAGAATGCCCCCATGGAGACACCAATATAGCAACAATACTATATGCATTCAAATTGCCTCTAAAGAGATCTAAGTATCCTGCTCCGAGGCAAAGGGAATGTGTAGCTATCCAGTTAAAAGAATCTTTTGATTGCTTGCTGAGTCAGGCACTAAGAGCTTTATGAATATTAATAGAATTCTCACCCCAACCCCATGAGGCGGTGGATACTGTAATTATTCCCACGGCACCCACGAGGGAAACAGAGACCTAGAAACGTCCCAAAGCTGGCGCAGGGTCACCCAGGTGGCCAGTGGCTGAGCCAGCAGACCAGGCGTCCTGGCTCCGGGGTCTACCTCCAGACCGTGTTTGATACTGGAAGTTGGCACAATCTGGGCACGCTCCTGGGCTGTTCAGATGAACAGATGCTCGAGTTATGCTGCTTTGAGGGATCTGCCTTTCAAAACAAAGATGTGGTCTTCAAAGGAGTAATTGAATTCACCCGGTCTTAACTCTTGATTTAATAAACAGAAGATGAAGGAAAAGAGCTGGTTTAGTTTTGGGTCTCCATCTTTGATCCTAACTCTTGATGGATTTTACCAGAAAAAAAAAAATCGTAATATGAAAAGAACGGAATGACCAATTAAAGAGAGCAACAGACAATGATTGGGTGAGACCTTTAAGAACAGTTCTCACAAAGGCCGTCTACCAGGTCCAGAACGCTACCGTCTCTGCAGATCGGAGCAGAGACAATTGTCCCTCCCCAAGCATTCCCATCTTAGACAGCCACAGGTGGCGATCTAGCTTCCACAGTTCAAGCCGAAGTGCAGGTTTGGAAAGAGTTCACACATAAAATTGGGGGGAAATCCAGGTGGTTTTGTTTAGGAGAGTTCCTCTGGTTAGAAATACAGCTCTATTGTCCACGTCCACGAGGAAGATCAGACCTCCCCACTCCGTGCCACGAAGGTCAACCTCAAGAAGGACGGGCGTGCAAAGGGTTGGTTTGCTTGTAGACAATATGGCATCCACTCTGATGACGGAACTGAGAAGTTCTATGGGATTTTTTTTTTTTTCATAAAAGACTGGATGCCTTTGTAACAGAGATTGCATACAGAAGACCCAGGCGTTTTTGGAAAGATCAAATGTTTTTCAGCACCTCGGAGGCAGTAATAATTATTAATTTCCCGGCGCAATAAAACCGTATAATTAGAATGGGTTGGGTGTTTTCAAAAAATTTTCAAACATCGGGATGAGCAAATGGAAAAGCTTTCTTTCTTTTTCTTTCTTTTCTTCTTCTTCTTCTTCTTCTTTTTTTTTTTTTCCAGACTCTTCCTTTGGTTTTTGGAGTTTGTGTGAAATGCCGAGAGGAAGTGGGCCATCTGTTTCTGATCCGCCCGGGCTTGAGGGAGCAGAGCGTTTTGGAGCAGTTATTTGATGTGTAGTATGCCTCCAAAGGATTTTCCATGAGCGCCAAGCCTGTGCCTTTACTGACAGGAAGTTTGTGTTCATGGCGTTTTAGCATCAGTTTGACACTCGGAGAGGAGAAAGGAGACCTTGGTCAGTTTCCAAGTCCCACCGTGCTTCGGCCGGTTCAGTTTTGTTAACGTACAGGCTGGGAGAGGATTCCCGGAGAATCAAAAATGGATGGAGGTAGAGATGACTCTTACATTGCTCTCCATCCGCCCCTCTTTGCCATTCTCCATTGCCCTCCCCTTGCCCCCGGCCCTTCCCTCCTTGATATTAGGAAAGAGTGACCCCATTGGGGAGGCACATAATTGTGGGTCTCTCAATAGAAGGAAGGAAGTCAGAGACTCATCTCTGTGGGAAGGTCAGGAGGAAAGAGGATGCGGGGCCACCATGATTTCACAGCTGTATCCTCTGCTGTCCTCGGACTCGCCTGGCGCCAACTGCCAGGCGTGTGGAGGGGGGAGGAGGGGGGTGATGAAGGGGAGGAGCTGGGAAAGGCATTGCTCGGGAGGTCCTGTCATACCTGCAGGAAGCAAGGCCAGGTGCTAAGCCCTCTTCCCAGAGCCCCTCCAACTGCAAGGTATAAACAAAACCCCCCTTTCATTCGGCCAGAAGTCCACCCCATCCCCGAAATGCTGAGAAAGAGAGCAGAAGAGTAAAATGTCAGTTCTGTCACTCCTACTCTTGGAGCACGTTGGTACCGGCAGAAGGAATTCTGTTCTATTTAATTCTGAAATTGCTTCTTAACACACAAAACGTCTACGCTTGCTGTTAATTTTCTACAAATCTGTGGGACCTTTCCTAACCAGTACAGACACCTGCACAGCAGGACTGGCAGGGATTTGACTCTGGAATGGAGTGTCCAGGGGGGACCTTGTGGGTTGGATAAACTAGGGGCTGACCTCTCCTCAGGTAAAGAAAGGATCACTGTTTTAAGAAAACAGCACGGAACTCGAAGCAGCTTCTGGAGTTGTGGAAGAAACATGGATGGCGTTACCTTGTTTAGCTTAGAGTATATCTTCATTTTACCTGGTTACCATTTCTTTTAAAATATATATATAGATTTTGTTGATGTTTTTACAGAGGGATAGAGAGTTAGAAATATGGATGAGAGAGAGAAGCATTGATCAGCTGCCTCCTGCCCACCCCCTACTACGGATGTGCCTGCAACCAAGGTTCATGCCCTTGACCGGAATCAAACCTGGGACCCTTCAGACCCTAGGCAGATGCTCTATCCAGTGAGCTAAACCTGCTAGGGTCTGATTACCATTTCTTTAATTTCCCCCTTCTCCTAACCTCCCTCCTTTCCCTCTCTTCTCTTGAGTGATGTATGATTATCACTGAGACTAATTACATGTTGAATTATTATAACAGTTTTTAAGACTATACAGTTGTATATTTTCTATATGTGCATATATGTTATTTAAATGCACGGAGAAAGGGTTAAAAAAAAAATACACACCAAACTGGGAACTTCAGACTTTTTGATGTTTTAAGGTTTTTGCTTTTTAAAAGCAAGGAAAAGAATACATATGGGTCACTTTTTAATTGAAAAACAAGCTATTGACCTCAAAACAAACAAACAAAAATAAACAAAGCAACAGACACGCACACACGAACCCCAATAAAGGGGAAGAAAAGGTAAAAGTAAAGAAAGAAAAGGAAAAAAAATGAACAAAACGCTTTGAAAATATGCAACGTCTCTCACAGGAATTTTACCCTGCAAAACCGGCCACAGCTGACGAAGACGGAACGCCATTTGCGCTGAAGCACAGTTTATGCCACAAAATTGGACGCAGACTAAATGGCTCATGACATGGAACGTGCTGGGTAAGGCCGGCGTGATCTTTGAAAGGAGACCCTTCACTCAATTCAGAGAATGTTGTGGAAGAACCCTGGACCCCAGAAGATTTCCATGATCTCTTAAGTCTAATAAAAACTCACCAGTTTACGAAGCAGCATTGCCATTTTCGCTTTTTTGAAATGCAAATATATTCACACAAAAAATTTCAAGGATATATATATATATACATAATATATATATATGTAAAAATAAATCTGAACAGTGGTTTTCTATGTGTAGGGGCTAGTTTTGCTTCCTTCTTTGTGCCTTTAATTGTCCTACAATGCACCTATGTTATTTTGGTTGAAAAATCCATGTAATTTTGAGAGTGCATTGTTGTTTTATAACAGTGATTTTCAATGATAGATGACTCTTTAAAATCAGGACAAGCTGACCCCAGATGTATTAAGTTTCTGCCACGTTCGCACTTTAATTTGGTCACCAGGCTACCATTCATTTACCTCGAATACCCCTTCAAATATTCCTACAATAATAGCACTTTGCACATGTTGCAGAGGCTAAACTAAAAAGGGAGGGAAAGGACTATGGTGATGAAATTCATTTAATGTCCCAGGAGTGATTTCCCCCCTCCCCCAAACTGGTATACACCATCACCACCCCCAGGAGTTTGAAAAGAAATGGAAATTTCCCGGCATATTGTAGTTCACCATCACGAGAACGTGCTTGACCCGGCCGGCACTCTGGATTTTCTTGGCTATTCAAAACTCATTTTACAACCACGTTTAAATAATATGATTTCCTAGTTTGGGGAGCTGATAGGATTTGAAGCCTCGCTTGAACTTGCGTCTCTATCATGGAAAGCAAGAACATCGAGGCGATTTTCAACATAATTCAAGCTTAAAGGCAGAAACACGTTGTTCATTTTACACTTTGGAGGTAGGCTGGCTGTTCCTCTCTTCAGATACATTTCATCTTTGCACGGAGAGTTAGTATTCTGACAGTTGTTTTTATCCTCTCTACTGCCCTTTTTACAACAAATGAAAGTTAAACTATTTCCTAGTCGCTTTGCCACCTCATAGAAACAGCTTAAGTACGGGAACTATTAGTAAAGCCACTCGTTTTCTTTTCAAGAGTGTTTTCAGGAATCAGTTATGACAGTCTGGTCACAAAACACTTCTTGTTTCCTATGGGAAAACAAAAATCACATATCTATAAATTTTAGCGATCTCTATCGGGTGAATTTGTGCTGTGAAATTTTCAAGCAACATTCGTGATGAAAGTCACATGAAACAAAACAAACACTCCCCACCACACTCTTAATTTCCTTTCTTGTGAGTGGTGTTTACCCACAAAGACAAATGCAGGCTTTTAACATGTAGATGGAGCCGGCACCTTCCAGCTGTGAGTATGTAATTGGTCAGTCGGTTCTTATTCAGAGAGATCTTAAAGTGCCACTGTATATGCTGACGGAAGGAATTCTTACATCCTTCAAGAGTGTGGCCTGAACGGTTTGCTCGTCTGTGGAGCGTATCAATTTCCATGTCTTTTTCTTATAAAACCACCC
>PVJN01054550.1:0-13367 GCA_004026805.1 Lasiurus borealis | reverse complement strand
GCGGTGCTTGGACGCGGGCCAAATGTACCTTCTGTCTGTCTCTGCCACGGGCAGACAATAGCGGTATTATTTACCGCGCTGGCTCTGAGCAGCTCCAAAGGCCAGCTGCGAGAACAAAAGAATCCTTCGCGCCGTGCCCGGCCCTAGCCCCAACTGGAGGCTCTATGTGTGTTTCATAAATAATTCACCCCTCCGCCCCGATGGTGGGCCGTCTATTCTTCGCCGCTTTCCCTTCGCGCTGACCGGGGCTGGGAGCAAAATGCACATCACTCCTCCGAGTCCTTGGAGAGAGCAATGGCCAACAACTCTTCTTTGTTTCCGTAGTGGGGGGCGCTGGGGGGGGCGGGTGATGTAGAGTCACAATTTCCGACGAGCAGCCAGGATGGCAGCGGAGCCGGTGCCTGGGAAAACGTTGGCAGGGCTATTCCCCTCTGGAGAGTCACGCTTTCAAGGAATGTCACTGGGAGCTTTGTCCGTGGCGTTTCCGGGAGGGGCCTGAGGTGGTCTTAGGCAGCACTCACTGGGGCTACGCCTTGTAGGACAGGCCGTCTGGGCGCCAGGTAGGTCAAGCTGAGGCTATCAGCTGACTTGGTTCCATTTCTCACCCAGACTCTGGGAATATGGAGCGGACTGGGTGCCACTGTCCAACCGCATCCCTAGGAACAGGGCATTGATCAAGACCCAGCCTACTTGGTCCGTCATTGGACCGGCAGCTCCTGACCCAGATCTGAGTGAGCTACCAAGTTCAATGCGACCCAGTGCCTCTAGCTGGCGATCCACGCAGCCTTCCGTCTTCCCAGTTCATCCACAGCAATCACGGGTCCTTATCGCCGCCTCCCACCTTGAGCCGTGTTTTCCGACCTGTTTCCGCCATCTTCAGCTCCTGGCAGGGTGCCCAGACGTTGCAGCCAGGCCTCCCCACGGGCCTGGGGACCTGCCCTCCAGCATGGCTTACCCAGACGGCGGGGGCCCACCCTGCGCAGACTCTGCCGGGATGTTTTCCTGGGTGGCTTCTGTCCCCAGCCGCTTGGCTAACATTTGCCTGATGCAGTACCGTCCCGGGGTGCAGCCTGGACACAGTGAAGCAGACTCCCGGAGTCCCACAGGTGCAGCAGATCGCACGGAGAATAGCCCAGGGAAGCCGCGATCACAGACTTAACAGGCGCACAAGGGGTCCACCATGGCTCATAAGCTGGTAGTTATAAGTCATTGTCTCCCCCGTCCCCTCCCTCTTTTTTTTCTCATTCGCTTCTCGCACTCTATGAGACAGACTAGGAAGGCAGGGTCGTTCAATGTGAGAGGTTAGCTTAAGTGAGCGTCCCAAATATTCAGTTGAAAAGGGGGTGAAATCAAGTCTAAGGTTTCAACTCTCCAAGTCCATGGGGGTTTCACACACCACCGTCAGAGGGAGGCGTGAGGAGGAGCCGATTAGAATTACGGCCAACATGATGCTTAAGGGGCCGACTCTATCCTCAGCCAATGTCGTGCTGAACTCTTGAATCTCCCTCTGGAGACACCGCTCTCTAAAGAGAATCCTCTGCCCCGTTGCAGTGCCTCCTATGATGGGAGGGCGGTGCATAGTCTCACTGGCCATTGCATGTCCTGGCCTAGCACAGATGTCCATGTAGACCGAGTGTTGAGTGAGGGAATGAATAAATGAATGAATGGATGAATGAATGACTGAATGAATGAGTGAGTGAGTGAATGGACGAACAGGCAGGTGAATGAGAGAAGGAAAGAAGGAATGTACTGCTTGTGCTGGAGGCTGTATGATCACTCTTCGGTTGTTCTTGACACTGCAATCCTCTGTGTCCCTTTCTGGGTGTCTGACCTCTTTCTGTCTCTGAGGTGTCCCGCTGGTTCCCAGACACCCTGGCCTTGGTCCTGGGAGCACTCACTCCCATTCCCATCATAGAGGGGACTCTGTTCCCGGGCCTCGCTGTCAGCTTTGATCTGAGAGTGAAAGTTGGGGTCCTAGGATGCACCCTGCAGGACAGCCCTGTGGTTCTCCTTCAGGTGCCTCCTGGAGGTGGGCACACGTGGACAGGGGTGGGATCAGGGGGTGTTCCTCCCTCCAGCCCTGACTTTACCTCCATCTTCCACTCGCACTCGCGCTGTGACGGGGAAGCCACTGCTAGACTGTTAGAGGGATTTTCTTACCGAGAGAACAGAACTCACAGAAATCTGGGTCTCGCCGGGGTCGCATGGGCCCTCAGTGACAGTCAGGGACTGGGCACTTCGGTGCCTGCCTGTGTTTTCTGGGTGCTGCAGGCCAATCTCTTTGCCTGTCATTCCAGGTGCCATCTATTCTCCGAGCTTCCACCTAGAAGAATTTTGACATTTCGAGCATCGGCTGTGGGCTGTTGGATGTCACCACACCTATTCCACGAGAAAGCCAATGTCCCCTTAGTTAAGTACCTGCAAATAGCAGAGTGAATGAATCCCCTGTGAATAAGCATTTGCAAACTGCAGCTCAATATAGCGCTGACCCCAGGAATCCTTCCTAGCGTGACCAGGTTTGGCTCGGCAACTGATCCAGGTGACAGAAAGAGCTTGGAGTTTGAGTTCACAGAGACACAGCTCCGCCACTGACGCACGGGACCATGAGGAAGTCCTAAGCGTTCAGCCCGAATCCCCACGGGTACAAGCTCGGAGGTAGGCCACTGTGTGGACATTGTTCTAGATCCTGAAAGTAGAAACTCCCTGGATGCAGCCTGCTCCATCCATGGTAGATTTCTCTGTCCTCCCTCTTCCCACCCACGTCCCTGCTGTCCTGGGGGGCGGGGGAGGGGGGCTTCCAGAAGCCTCTTCGGTTAAGGAAGGTATTGGGCAGCAGGTTGGAGCCGGGCCATTGCCAGCTCTTCCTAGTTTTTGATGGACTTACACAGGCCACTGATTTGCAACATCCACCTCCCCCTTTAATGAGCTTGTGTGCTCACAGTTAATGAACTAATTACTTCTGGGCAAAAAGCAGCATCAAGTTGCAAACCTGGTTTCCGCAGCCTCTGCCAGACCAGTGATCTTTTGTCAAAGCCAAGAAAGCGTGGCCATGCGCAGACGCCGCCACATCCCGGCAGGTCTTCTCGTCGACCAGCACAGTTTAAATGAAAACATCTCAGCCAACGAGGGGCATCGGACATGACAGGTACTTGCTGGAAATCCAGGGCGAGGCTGATGTGCAGACTGTGGCCTGCAGGCCTCATTGCTTTCCTGGTCGGAAACGGAGCTCTTCTCCGAGGCTAGAAGTCCCTCCTGCCCCATGGTGACTCCATGCGTGGGGATACGATGGAGCCGTGCCAAGTGGCCTGCTTGCAGCTCAGAAGACCGGGAACAGACCGTGTCTGAGCACACAGAAGGGAGCCTCACACACAAGGCGCGTCGTAATTGGAAGGGGCACTTCTGGAGCTGTGAAACAGGAAGTCGTTGTCTAGGGAGCACCGTTATGTGATGTGGAACCAGGTTAGTGGCCGTCCAGGACTCCTTTCTCCCTCCTTCAGGGCTCGTTTCCTGGAAGGCCGGGGTAGACTTCAGAGTCGGTTGCTCTGGATTTGAATCTGGCCTTGCCCCCATTAGGCAAGTGCATGCTGTGTGGCCATGGGGAAATCACTTCATGTCTCTGTGCCCTGGTTTCCTCAGTGAGGACATGGGGAAGCCAAAGAAGCACCATCGCACGGGGCTCACTGAGGTCTCACTGGAAAGGGCCAATATTTAATTGGTGAGCAGAGGTGTGCCTCACGCTATTGCAGAGACCGCTAATGCTCAGGGCTCCACGTTCCCCCTTGCATTTCCCAGCAGCCCTTGGGGATTAGCTAGGGATCTGGATTCTGGCAAATGGGACTGTGAAAGAAAGCCCTCCTTACCCTACCTCCCTTCCATCTGTCTTTTAGTTCCTATAAACAATGAAGATATCACCTCTTCCAGATACTGTGTCTACAATGGAGCACCATCTTCATCAGCCTGGATCCCTGAGTCACTGTGTGGAACCATGCTGTATTTGTTGGCTATGGCTGCTATGCTGTTTTTGTTGGTTAGGGCTCATGACAGACAGAGAAGCATAAATCAAGAGAGATTTCTCACAGTTCTGGAGGCTAGAAGTTTAAACTCAAGGTGTCCTTGGGGCCCTGCCCCTCTCAGCCTCTTCGTGTAACTGTCCTTGTCTTTTCCTAGCTTAAATTTGGTCATTCCTTGGCTTTACCTGCATCAATCCAATCTCTATCCCTGTCATCACCTGCTTTTCTCATAAGGCCACCAAGCATATTGGATCAGGGTCAATGTAATGGCCTCATCTTAACTTGATTACATCTGCAAATACCTTATCTACACTAATAAAACAGTAAGATGCAAATTGATTGTACCTTTGCAATGCCCACCAGCCAATCAGGAATGACTATGCAAATTAACCCAAACAAAGATGGCAGATTAATTTGCATGTGCAGGTGCCAAGCAGCTGGGGCGGGGAGGATGCTTGTATCATCGTCATGGCAACAATGCAGGTATTCCACATGGCCCTAGCTGCTGTGGGCCTCTGGGCAGCATGGGAAGGCGGAAAGGCAGATCCATCTGGAGCAAAGGCGGTGCCAGCAACCAAGGGAAGAAAGGCCCATTCTTGCACGAATCTTCGTGCATCAGGCCTCTAGTCCTATATAATAAGAGAGGAATATTCTAATTACCCATTACACCTTGAGGTGCAGTGAGCAACCACATAACAATCAGATCATGGGTCTGTAGGAGGGTGGGTCAACGAACTACAAATGGGTGGTGAAAAGCTACAGGAGGGGGCATAGCAGCAAGCTGTGAGGGGAGAAGGGAAGTGGGAGGTTAGGGGAGCTACAGGAGGGTGGGGCAGTGGGCAACAGGGTACAGGAGGGCAGCAGAGAGCTACTGGCACATGGATTCATGCACAGGGCTACTAGTTTCCAAATAAAGTCACTTCCATAGGTATTAGATGTTACTACGTCAATACACTTTTTTGAGGGTCACAATTCAACTCATCAGACCTACCGATTTGTGTTGGATAGACACTGTGAGGGAGAGGAATCTTTGCCAGGTTAAGCCAAAGAGATCTGCAGGCTTCCTTCCACATGAATTCTTGCATGAGATGCCCTTTTCCATTTCTTTCCTTGGCCCACTCTTTCATGCCCTTCAGTTTAATCATCATCTCCTCCGAGAAGCCCTGTTTAATATCCCAAGTATTTGTCAGGATGGCGCCATATATTTTTTTCATATTAGTTTCTTTTTGTTGCTGTAGCAAAGTATTATCAACTTGGTGGGTTAAAGCTACACATATATATTGTCTTCACAGTTCTGGAGGTTGGAAATCCAGACGGGTCTTCTGAGGCTAAAATGAAGGCCTGATGGAGGAAGGGTTGTAGGTGCCCTGGAAGTTCTGGAGGAGAATCTGTTCTTCCCCTCTTCCAGCTTCTAGAGGCCACCTGCCCTCCTTGGCTCATGACAGCACCGCGTCAACCTTTGCTTCGGTTGTCACATCGTCTCTGACTCTGACTCTCCTGTCTCCCTCTTTTATAATGATCCTTGAGATTGCACTCCCCCCCACCCCCGCAGATAATCCAAGATCACTTTATCTTAATCAACATCTGCAAAGCCCCTTTTGCCATGTAAATGCCCTATTCACAGGTTCCAGAGATTAGAACGTGGGCTTTGTTAATAGTTTATCATGCTTATTGTAATTTTCCTGGGCTTTCTTCCTATGGATCCAGGAGATTCTCAAGGTAGAGACAGTGTGTGAGTCACCATCACATCTCCAGAGCCTAACATGGCTCTTGTCGCATATGAGTCCCTGGTCAATGTTTGGTGAATGAATATAGGGATGAAGTCTTAACTCCATCCTATAGCCTCTTCTATTAAAAATCTATCTAGGGCTGCCGGTTGGAGAGAGATGGCAAGAAGGCTGGGTTAGCAAAAGCAGGTTTCCTCCAGGGTTGGGCCACCAGTGGACCAGAGGCATGGGTGTCCTCAGAAATCCGGGACACAAGGAGTTCACAGGGACATCTGCAGGGTGGACTGATGGTTCACATAGCCCTGTGTTGACCACACCGAAGATTTACATTTTATGCAACTTTGGGTGTCCAACCAGGACCCCAAACATGGACAGGACGATTGAATAAAGGAAAGAGAAGTCAGAACCTTTTTCATGCAACTTGTTTCAGTGATTGAGAGCATTAGAAATTGTCTTGCTTTCAGAAACTAGTGCATGCCAAGGTAGGAGGTCAGAAATTAATTTTCAAGGTTTATTGAAATGCACTAGTTGTTGTGATTGTTGTTTTAATTATCCTCCAAAGAGGGGGTGGGGACAATCTCATGATAATATTTTTAGTCAGAATAAAACCAGACTCATTCATATTTGAAGTCATTAAACGAGGGAGGAGGAGAAGGCATCTGGCATGTGCTGGTCTGATAAGCGACTGGCTCTGTAGAAAGTTATTCTCACTGTATCAGTTAGCCCTTGCCATAGTAACACTGCATAACAAGTCTCCTGCTCTCCAGGGGTGTGAAACAACAGTTATTCCTGTGGGAAGCCATCCTCTGCTGATACTATGTTGAGAGTGCAGCAAAAACCACAGAGGGCTGATGGACCTTGGGCGTTAGCAGGGCCAGTGCCTAGCACCATTGTTCCATTTTGAGATAGTGGTGTCTCTAAGAAATTTTCTGACCTAATAGCCTCAAAGTAAATGTTTATTGAACCTTACTGATCTTTATTGACCTTAGAGACGGTCTGTCTGCTAACTGTTTGCTGTGCTATACTGAAGGCAAGGTGTGCATCTAAAACTGAATAAAAAGCAGACAAGGCCAGGTTTCAGGGTGCCTGTCCAAGAGAGAGGTCTCCACCTGTCCCTCCGTGCCTTCCAACTTCTTGTCTAGTGTTTTCATTTGTGCATCCGCCCCTCTTTCGGATCCAGAACCCCCGTCACAAAAGGTGCGCCATATTCCCATCAGTCTGCAGGTAAGCTCAGCTCTCCAGGCTGCAGCTCTATAGGTCTGGGGCTGCTCCATGTGTCTTTCACCTGCAGGATAGTTGGGACATGATCTCATCATGGTGATGGCTGAGGCACAGGCAGCCAGCAGAAATGACAAGATGACATGCTTTGTGGTCTTGACTTGGCCAAGGCAGTCACAGGGCCAAACTCAAAGTCAAGAGGTGCAGATGTAGGGAAAGACGAAAAGCTCAAGTCGCTGTAAAAACAGAGATGACTCATTGTGCGACTCAATGAAATACCTTGCCCAACCTCACCATGCTTATAAATGATGAATTATAAAGGATAGAGCCTGCACTGAGGTCTACATGGATCTAACTCAGGGTTCCTCCGCCAGGTACATGGCCACCATCAGGGAACACTCACATCTGGCAATGTCTGGAGAGAGTTCTGATTGTCACAACTTGGGGGCGGGGTGTTCTCCCAGCATCAGGTGGGCATTGGCCAGGGATGCTGCCTAGCATCCTACGGTGCACAGGTCGGTCCCCACAAGGAGCCCTACAGCGCAGAATCTCCACAGCGCTGGGCTGGGAAACCCTGATCTGAAGCCGGTCTTCTTCCCTTTCTATGGAAGCACCTTCTTCAGCTGCGAGGTCCGGTTGGGTATGTCTGAAGCTCCAAGAACGATCCTTGCAGCATTTAAGGGTCTGAGGCTCTCATTTGGGGGCTTCACATATGCACCAGTGTTGTGTCCACGTAGTCATTCCATCAGCATTTCGGAGCACTGGTTCCTTGTTGTCTTACTTCTCCATGGGGCTGCAGTGGGTCATGGTGCTTGGCGCTGATGATTTTTATGAGTCTCTCTGTGGGCCATACCGCAATGCCTGCAACGGAGTCCTATCCTTGATGGCAGAATTAGCACTGTGCTGGGCACAGGGGAGCCTGGCCCTGGGACACCCATCATCACTGTGACCTCACTCCCAAGGTCCAGTGGCTCCCAGCTTTTCGCCCTCATACATCCACTGCCCGCCCCCCGCCACGTAACGTCATGTCACCTGCTTCTTCCATACAGCATGTAATTACCTCTCACACATAAACCACCCCTTCCTGGGTAAAATACTCAGACACCTCCTTTGATGGGAAGCAAAGAGTAATAGGCAGCGTTTCATTGTCATTTGTTTTTTCATTAAGTGGGGCGCGACCTTTGTGGGCGCTGGGAGTTCACCACCCCGGTCTGCCACTCTGACGTGACTCCTCTGTGCAGAGTGGCGTGGAGTGCCACAGAAGCGACTCTCTATGTTAGTGACATAAATTCACTTTTTCTTTCCCTGAGCTCAATGCCTTCCTCTCTGGGGCTGCTTCCAGCCCCGTGATTTCATATTTTTTAACATTTATTTCTGATTTCTTTTCTTCTGCCGCCGCCTTCTCATTAAAACGTCTTGTAGCTTTTAGACATGAAGGTAGGGAGGCTCAATTAAAGTCTCCCGCTCCTCTGATGCAGAGTGCTCAGCCGAGCACGCGCAGCCAGTTTCAGCCTGGAGGGAGCGCCCTGTGGGGCTGATGGCCACTTGAAGGGAGCGTCCCTTCCGCAATGAAGTTGATAGCTTGGACCTTTGGATTCAGCCCACTCCCCAGGCTGCTCTCCCGGCCCTCACCGGGAGAGAGCTGATGAGCCCTGTGTGGGAGCTGAGTCACAACCCCAGAGGCGGCTGTATGCTGGCTGGGGGACCAGCACTCCCCACAAGGAGCCTCTTCCCTAGAGCTGACAGCTCTGGGTTTCTCTTCCTTTTGCCAGCACCTCCTAGTGTCCCGAAGACCTCCTTCACGGGCAGGATCTCAGAACTCCAAGGGGCAGGGCATGGAAAAGGCAGCTTAAACTGGGGGGTGTGATTTCATGCCATGAAATGCATGAATCTGAAGTCTCATGTTCTGTGTGTTCTGACAAACTGACATGCATGTGGAACCCTCTCCACTGTCGAGGTACTGGCTCTTCTTCTCAGCCCGGAAAGGCTCCCTCATGCACCTTCCCAGGTGTTCTGTCACCCCCGCCACCCCAGTGCCAGTCATTGTCATTGTGTTTGGCTTGATGGTGGTGTAATTGGCCAACGTAATTGTATGTAGTTAAGGCGTCCTAGCACAATGAGGTGTTCTGATGTCAGTATCCATTGTCAAATGATTTCCATACAAAGCTACGGAACATATCTATCACCCAACGTAATTCCCTTGTTATTTTTTTTTTTGTGTGTGTGATGGGAACACTAGAGATTTTCCCGCTCAAGAACTAGTTAACATAGTATGTTAACTAGTCACATACTATGCATCGGATTTTCAGAATGTACTTACCTACATAACTGAAAAGTGTATCCTTTGACCGAGCGTCCCCCTCTTCTGTCCTGCGCAACCACCATTCTACTCTCTGCTTCTCTCTCTCTCTCTCTCTCTCTCTCTCTCTCTCTCTCTCTCTCTCTATATATATATATATATATATACATATATGTATGTATGTATATATATGTGTGTGTGTGTGTAAAAAGTAATCTCTATCTTTCTCTACTTATCTATATTATCTGTCTATCTTCTATCTATCTATCTATCTATCTATCTATCTATCTATCTATCTATCTATTGATCTATGGTGGATACATACACATTTTCGTTGCCCATTCATCCGTTGGTGAACATTTAGGCTATTCCCTTATCTCCCCTATTATCACCACTGCTGAGTTGAATAAGGGAGTGCAATACCTCCTTGAGAGACTGATTTCATTTCATTTTCTTGGAATAAATAACCAGATTTCAAAAAATGAGCAAAGGACCTAAGTAGACATTTCTCAAGAGAAGGCATGTAAAGGGCCAGCAGGTCCATGGAAAGTGCTCAGTGTCACTCATTCCTAGGGACGCGCCAACCGTAAAGACCAGGAGATGTCACCTTGCACCTGTTTGAGTGGCTGTCCTGAAAGAGACAGTTGACAGCGGTAGCACGTGCTGGAGGGGGTGCAGACGAGAGGGGGCGCTCTGCACTGTTGGTGGGGATGGGGGCTAGCGCAGCCGGGGCGGGGCCAGTGCGGAGGTTCCTCCAGACAGGAAAAATCAAACGACCCTGTGACCCAGCACTGCCTCGATTTCTCTCACTGTTGGTTGGCTTTGCCTGAGGGAGAGTTTTAAATCAAGGGATTCTAACACTCAGCATGATGCATGTAAATTGGGGATTCGGTGTCTTGCTGTGTGTCCGTGGCTCATTTTATTTTATTGCTGAGTCATAACCCAGTGTATGAGAATTGCATAATTTCCTCACCTGTCTTTCTGATTATGGACACTTCCAAACCTAGTTGACAGTGTTTAGTTGTTCCCAATAAAGAGGAACATGGGTCATTTTGTACAGTGATACCTCGAGATACGAGTGCCCTGACATACAATATTTTTGAGATACGAGCGATTTTTGCTTTGAAATACGAGCAACATTTGAGATAGGAGTCATCGCATGGATCAGCCGGCTGCACATGACCCACCAGTTTACCGTGACTCGAGGGTCTCATAGTTTCCCACCCCTCAAGGTTATGGAACGAATTAAACTTGTATCTTGAGGTACCACTGTAATTGACTGTGGGGTATGCACACTCAGGAGGATTGCTACTTAGCTGTTAGGTGGTGCTATGGGTCGAATGTTTGTCTCCTCAGAATCTATATGTGGCAGCCCTATTACCCAGTCTGATGGCTTCTGGAGTTGGGGCTTTTGGGAGGTCATTAGGTCATGAGGGTGGTGCCCTCAGCATTGGGTTAGTGCCCTTAGAAGACGAGGCATGCAGGGATGACCTCTCTCTGCCAGGCGAGAACAAGGCAAGAAAGCAACTGTCTGCAGACCAGGAAGAAAGCTGTCATCCACGCGGGACCTGCCAGTACCTTGATCTTGGACTTCCCGGTGTCCAGACCTGTGAGAAGTAAATGTTTATACTTTCACCCGCACACTCTGTGGTAATTTGTGACAGCAGCCCGAGCTAAGACAGGCAGTGTATGAGTAATTTATAAGGAACTGCGAGGCATATTCCAAATCTGTGTACCGTTTTATGCTTCTGCCAACAGTGAGTGAGTGTTTGCCGTACATTCTCACAAAAAAACCTCGCGCTTTTTATTTGTGATTCTGCGGTGGTTAGTGATGTGGAACACATTTTCATGGATTCATGTATGCATATATACACCAAAGTAATTACATATACAGTTATATACTACAATTATGTGTATATATGCGTGTGTATATATAGTTATGTGTGTGTGTGTGCATGTGTGTGTGTGTGCATACTGTCACATATGTTTTCCTAGGTCACCATTGGCTACTTATTTGCTCAATTGTATCTTTGGCTGAATAGCAGTTTTTTTATTTTGTTGAAGTTCAAGTTTTTCATTTATTTTGGTTCGTACCTTTTATATACTAAGAAATCATCACTTTACCCCAACGTCAGAGATATTTTGTTATGTTTTATCCTGTGCCCGGCAGTTTTAGCTTTCCTATATGTTTCATCCTAAAATGTATCTCAATTTCTGTGCATGAAAGAAGGATTGTGTGGGAGAGGTTGAGTCTTATTTTGGGATCACTGTTAAAAAAAGACTCCCCATTTAAATAAAAAAAGATGTTTCTTTTTGAGGTGGAGGGGATATTTATTGTCAACCACTATTTTTTTTTTTAACAAATTAGAATGTATCAGTAGACAGTGATCTAACGTTTTTATTCAATGGGTAGTGATCATCCCTAAACCATTGGTAGACTTTTTCATAGTTTTACTGTTAACTTAAAATACCATTTTTTTTTTTATATCAGCAAATGTCGGACAGGCATGCATGCATGCAATTAAGTACTCACATATAAGTTCACAAATGATGTCAGTGAGTAGGTTTATGATCCTCCTCCTGGTTAATCTCCAAATCTGATTTTGATGCCACATTCTCTGTTGGCCTCAGAGATGGAGTTGGATGCACCGCATTCTTCTGGGTTCTGGCAAAGCTAATAAACCACAGGAATCACCTCTTTGAAAACAGGAACTTTTTACCCATGGACCATTGGGCAAGGTGATATTTTTGTTATTAAATATATTTTATTGATTTTTTTACAGAGAGGAAGGGAGAGGAATAGAGAGTTAGAAACATCGACGAGAGAGACACATCGATCAACTGCTTCCTGCACGCCCCCTACTGGGGATGTGCCCGCAACCAAGGTACATATGCCCTTGACCGGAATTGAACCTGGGACCTTTCAGCCCACAGGCCGACACTCTATCCACTGAGCCAAACCGGTTTCAGCCAAGGTGATATTTTAATCAACTTTATCCAAGTGTAATTAATATCCAGTACTTGAAATCTATAAATACTCATATAAACACCAATACACTCAAGATACAAATTAAAAGAGAACTTTCCTTTACCCTAGAAAGTCTTCCTGATGCCCCTTTCGGAGTTTATCCACCAGCACCTGGTTATTCTCATCCGCTGTTCTGTCTCATTGAAGCTTAGTTTTGCATTTTAAAGAATTTCAGTAATCCTATATAATAAAGAACTAACATGCTAATTAGTGGACCTTCCAGAATGACCGGTGGGCAGGGGATGGGGGCCATGAGGCAGCCGGAGCTGGGAGGGCTGAGCCCCTTGCACGAATTTTGTGCACTGGCCTCTAGTGAAACAATAAAAGCTACACTCCTTTCTGTCTGGTTCCTTCCACTCAGCCTATTAGCTTTGAAATTCATGGATGCTGCTGCCTTTCTCAGCAGTTTCTTTTCATCGCTGAATACTACCCTACTGCATGGATAGATTGCAATTTGTTTATTCATTTTCTGGTGGATGGATGCTGGAGCTGCTGTCAGCTTCAGGTTATTAGGAATAAAGCTGCTCTCCATATTGGTATGGAGGTTTTTGTGCGCACATGTGTTTTCATTTCTTTTGGGAAGTACCTAGGAGTCAGATGGTTGGGTTATATGGCAAGGGAAGGGTTTACTTTTTGTGAAAACGCCAAGCTGTTTCTTAAAGTTTTCCGTACTTCGTATTTCCTTCATCAATGCATGCGAGTTCCAGTTGCTCCATATTCTCACCAATAATTGTTATTGTCAGTTTTTTTTTCACTAGGGCCATCTTGTTTGGTATGTGGGGCTGCATCACATGGTTTTAACTTGCATTTCCTTGATGATGAATAATATTGAACACTTTGCTTATGTTTATTATAAGCCATTGGTACACAGGTTTTTATAGATTTTTTGAAATCTTTTGTCTTTATGTTTCCCTGTGTGCTATTTTTTTGGCCTTCTTAATAGTGGTAAAATTTCTTTGTATAGTTTAGGTATCAGTCATTTATCAGACGTGTATTTAGAATATTTTCTCCTAGTCTGTCAATTACCTTTTTATTTCTTTAACTGTTGTCCAAAGGGCAAAGGTTTTAATTTTTATAAAATGCAA
>PVJN01054549.1:0-13367 GCA_004026805.1 Lasiurus borealis | reverse complement strand
TATAATATCCTTTGAGGGGAGATAAGCACAGTGAAGGCCAATTTGGCCTGCTCTAGACACTGGTTGCGTGACATGGAGTTTTACTTTGAGTTCTATCGCATTCCTGTGAAAAATGTGTGTATGTTGCCGATTATAGCCGTTATGCATTACATACACTTGTGGCATTGCCTTTGAATTTGATGGTAGAATGATGTCTTATGTATCAGTATTTTTTTTGGGGGGGGGGAGGTCAGTGATAGTAGATACATATACATACAATTAACATATAGGCTAATTGGAAAGCATCTGAGATGTGGTTTATGATTTCACAGAATTTCTGTTCCAAGTCAATAGCATCACTTCTTCATTTTGGTGTAGAGACCTATTCACCCCACACTAGTTTAGCTTCAACGTGGGCAGTTGTGCGTTGCCAGAGCAGACTTTCATGACCTGGGGCTGGTGTCGGGTTGGAATGGATCATCTAGAACTTGAAAACTTCTACAGCCTCGTGGTGATGGAGAGAAGACATGGTGCGGTCCCTTCCGTTTGCCCCCTCTCAGCAGTGAGTGCCGTGGGCCATGGCACAGGTGTCACGGCAGAAGTTCTGTGGTTTTCCCATGAAGATGCCTGATCTCATCTGTTCTTTGAACTCCTTCACAAAGAAACAGAGGGGTTCTGGGGAGCTATACCAATCTTCAGAGAACACATCCAGGTTAACCCCTGACCTGGAGTCAGAAAATCTCACATATGTCCGAGAGAGCCAACCACACGTTTCAGGAAATAGAACCTTAGTCTCTACATGTTCTAGAAAGCTTTATCTTCCAGAAGAAGCCATTTTGCTGAGTCAGGATATAGTTATGAGGAAACCAAGGGACCACAAGATGAAAAGGCACAGCATCTGATAAACAGTGTTAGCAAGACAGTGAAGACTTAACAGTAATTTTTTAAAAATATATTTTTATTGATTTTTTTTACAGAGAGGAAGGGATAGAAAGTCAGAAACATCGATGAGAGAGAGACATCAATCAGCCGCCTCCTGCACGCCCCACACTGGAGACAAGCCCGCAAGACAGGTAGGTACATGCCTTTGACCGGAATCGAACCTGGGACCTTTCAGTCCGCAAGCTGACGCTCTATCCACTGAGCCAAACTGGTCTCGGCAGTAATTTTTTTTTTTTAAAGAGACAGATAGTTCTAAGTTTTAAGGTGGGATGCTAATGTATTGTAAGTGTTATTTATCATTCAATGTAGACCAAAGCCCTTCAGAAATTATGACACCCCACAAGCCCATCAGCTAGCTTCAACACTGTCATACACTAATTATTTATGACAACAGCAATTATTAGCAATGTCATAGCTTTGCTGGAGAAAATCACAAGCAGCAGACAGGACATTGAGGAAAAAGGAGAAATTAGCTGGGGTATTTCTTGACCAGCTCCAGTTCCTAAAACAATGGCCTGTTGCATGTGGACAGAGAGGACCGCTGCGGACTCACCGCCAGCCCAGGCAGCCAGCAGAGTGTTCCCAGGCGGGAACTCTCACCCCCTTTCTCCGTGCGGACTCGGGCAACGGCCCAGAGGCTGTTCTTTAAAGAGTTAAGACTGGATACCTTGCCTGGCAAACCCTCCCACCACAGCCGCTGGAAGGACCAAGGCTCTCAAACGTTTCAATTCGTGAAATCTTTTGAAGGAGGCCAGACCTTCCAGCCAGGTGCCTCGGCCGCTCGCTCCACCGCGAGGGAGAGAGAGCTTGCCTCTGTTCCTTCTCTCTCTGTCCAGCGTTTTGCTGGATGACAAGTTTCCAGCAACCCAACTGCTCAGAACAAAAGACCGCATCTTCCCTCTTCGCGCTGGTTGGGGAACGCAAATGTGTTTCTCATTATTTGGCTTGTTTTACAGTGTGAGTTCCTGCTGGGGTTCATTGCTTTGGGGATCACTAGGTATTTCATCTCATACCAGACTGGCCCTTCCCTGGCGTTTAACAATGGCAGTCTGTCCAAAGACAGGAAACCCCGGCGTGCTTTGCTGAAGTGAAACCAAATGAAGCTTCGGGAGATCTTTTCTGTTTTAAAAAATTTGTAATTCCCTTATGGCTTGTGTGTATACGTATGGGGGGGGAGGGAGGCGGTACCTGGAATAGGGTGGTGGATGATAGGACAGACCCATAGGTAATTCCCAGGTTCAAAGCCATCGTGGTGCGATGGAAAGAGAACAGGCGTTGGAGCCAGAAGGTCTGGTTTGAATCTCAGATCCTTTTTACTGCTGTTGGAACAGCATGTGACTTCAAGAAAGTTCATTTATCTTGCTGTGCCTTCCTTTCATCGTCTGCAAGGAGATGATATAACCTGCTCCTTGGGAATGTTGCGAAGATGAAATGAGATGCTGAAGAAATCACCTGGCGCATTCTGGGTGTTCCATAATGGGTGCCTCTTCTCGCTCTTCTCGCCATCTTCCTGTGTAAAGGCCAGGAGTGTCCGCATGGCAAACACAAGGTCTGTGCTATCGAGGGATACCCGTCTCCATGGGTCCAGGTTTAAAGGAAGGCTTTGCTGTGTGTTTGAGGGTCATTGAGAGGGGGCAGGAGATAAACATTGATTAACCCAACTCTGACTACTCTGGGCAAGTCACTTAACCTCAGCGACCTCATTAGAGAAACATCTATGGGGCCCTGCCTCCAGCTCCAGGGCACTGGGTCATCCACGATATGGAAATCATCATAATCCCCACTTTCATCTTACGGTTGCCCTGGGGATCAAGTGAGATAATGTCTGCGAGAGTACTTGGCAAACTTCAAGCGCTATCTAAATGTGCTGTGGACGTGAGGCAGAGAGTACATTTACTCTGTCCCATTCATGAGGTTCAAATACAAACCTTTCATTCCTGGGTATTCAGCGGAGAGCAAACACGTCCTATTTGACTTTAGCATTGAACGAAAAGCAAACAGTACCCTTTCAGATGCTTTGCTTCCTCTCTTCTCCCTTCCAAACAAAGCCAGGCCCTTTAAGTGCTTCCTGCTGAATTTAGAAAGAGGTGCCTGGTGAGAGCCCCCCTTCCCGCCAAGGGCCTAAGACAATGGGGGGGAAAGCAAGGCATTGGAACTGGGGTGTCTAACAATGCCTACACTGAGTTCCTAATTAAGAGATGGGTGTAAGCGCCAAACTAAGACCAAGCACCCCTAGGCAATGGCCTTTCTCTCCCATGGGGGCGCTCCCAGGAGGAACACATATGAAAGCACTTGGACAATATCAATCTCGCTGCTGGATGGTGTCAAGTGTTACTCTGAAAATGAAGGGGTGGGGGAGGCCCCTCTTGCTCTCTTTCTATTTATACTCTTACCGCCTTTGGACACTGGGCTTTACCTCCCATAATGCCTCTCTGGCAATTAAATCCCACTGTTCCTTTCTCCCTCCTCTGCCCTCTACTAGAGTATACATTTTCCATTCTACTCTTTGGCCTTCATGATTGTATATTTCTTATTTTTATTCATTAACAATTTGCCTTTATAGCAGGCACTGTTATGGGCACTGGGGGTCCACTAGTAAACCAAACAAACATGGTTTCTCCCCAGAAGGAATTTGTGATTTAATAAGAGGGGAGATTTCCAAAAAAGAAAGGAAGAACAAGAAAATGAATGGAACATAATACATCATAAAGAGCATAGCTTTGCCCAACTGGCATGGCTTAGTGTTTGATCATCGAATCATGCATCAGGAGTTCATGATTCGATTTCTGGCCAGGGCACATGTCCTGGTTGTGGGCTCAATCCCCAGTGAAGGGTGTGTAGGAGGCAACTGATAGATGATTCTCTCTCATCACTGATATTTCTATCTCCCTCTCCCTCTCCCTTCCTCTCTGAAGTCAATAAAAAAAATGTTCAAAAGGTGTAGTTTTCTGAAAGCAATGAGAGCCATTATAAAAAGAGTTTTTAAACAGCTTTATTCAGATATAAATGTCACACAATAAGCTGCACATACATATTTAAAATACACAATTGGGTAAGTTTGACATGTGTGTATACTCATAAGACCATCACCACAATCTAGTGAGCATATTCATCACCCTCAACGTTTTCTTGTGATCCTTCCTTTCCCTTTGGTCTGCCCCAAGCAATAACTGATTGGTAACACTGCTGACTAGTTTGAATTTCCTAGAATTTTACATAAATAATCACACAGTATATGGTCTTTTTTTTTTTTTTGGAATGGCTTTTTTCATTCAGCGTATTTATTTTGAGATTCGTCCAAGTCGTAGTGTGTATCAAGAGTACACACTTTCTACTGTAGAATAGTATTCTGTTGTGTGACATGCCAGTTTGTTTATCCACTGACCTGTTGATGGACCTTTGGGTTGTTTTCAATTTTTGGTTATTATAAATAATATTGCTATAACCCTTTGCATATTTATGTGGGATACATGCTTTCTTTTTTTTGGCAGTAGATGACTTGGAGTGGGATTTCTTATTAATTATATGGTAAATTTATGTTTAAATTTTCTAAGAAACGTCCAGTTCTATTCGCCCTCCAGGTCATCATTCTGTTCATGTCAGCTCACTGTAGAATTAGGGAGATGTAGACAATGATGGTGAAGAGGAAACATAATAGCCAACAATTACTATACAGTTCTCATATGCCAGGCATTTGTGCTAAGAATTTTAAATGCATTAGTCCCTAATACCTCCACTGAGGTGTGCATTATGAGGTGTGCATTATGATTACCCTCATATAGAGACGAGGCCACTGAAAAATTTGGGAATTAAATAACTTGTCCAATGTCTCTTGTTTGATAGTAAAGACGTGAGAAGTCAGGTCTTTCTGACCCCCGAATTTGTATTCATAGCCACAGTGTGAGGGAGACTGAGCCGGTGGATGCTACTGGTAAAGTCATGACACTTATCTTGTGCTTTGCTTTCTTCTCAGACCCAGGAGAGAGGGTCTGTGTCCATGAGGGGGGGGGGGTGGGTTCTATTTAGTTGAGATGTCAGTTTCAATGTGCTTTAACTGTTAATCTAAGAATCTAAGCAAAATATAATGTGCAAATACATTTAGAAGTCAATGTATAGATTTCTCTAGAACTCAATAGAAATCATTTAAAGTTGTCTAATCCAGATGATGACTATATTTAAAATACATATATTGTTGCAAGGTTTAGATCATAGTTCTTTAAAGGACCTCATCTAGGAAAACACAATAAAAAGGATTTGATGGTGTGAGGAATCCCGAGAACCTATAATATTTGGAGGCAGAATGCTATAGCAGGAAGAACAGGAGTTTGGGAGTCAGAGACGTGGATTACATACCGGGTCTGACATTTTGCTAACAGTGAAAACGCTATTTAAATTTCATTTTCCTCACCTGTGGAATGTAGATGAGGATTAAAGAAGATTACAAGTCGAAGCCTTGGGTTCTTGGTGCATGTCAGTTCCAGGTTCCTTTTTCCACTTCACTTTTTTTCTTAGAAGGACTAACTTTTTCATCCTGGCTTCAAATCGAGAGCCCTTTCTGCTAGCAGTGGTTCTCAACCTTTCTAATGCCACGACCCTTTAATACAGTTCCTCATATTGTGGTGACCCCCAACCATAAAATTATTTTCATTGCTACTTCGTAACTGTAGTTTTGCTACTGTGATGAATCGTAATGTAAATATCTGTGTTTTCTGATGGTCTTAGGTGACCCTGCTAGCAAAACTATAGTCACGAAGTAGCAACGAAAATAATCTTGTGGTTGTGGGTCACCACAACATGAGGAACTGTATTAAAGGGTCACGGCATTAGAAAGGTTGAGAACCACTGTGCTAGAGGGTAGTGATCCTTCCCAGACTGTGTATCTCACTTTTGTATGCTTTGTACATCAGCATTTTATAGGAAGATGTCCCTGGCTTCCATTACATTTCAAATAAATCCATGATTCAAACACAATTCATAACCACTGTGAGACTTTTTCTTTCTTTCATTCATTCATCCCACAGTACATGTTGACTATCCATGAAGGGCCAAGCATTTTGCATAAATAAACTCTGTCCCTCATTGTCCTTAAGGGCCTACAGCTTGGAGCAGTGAATAAAAAACTACAGTGTTTTGCAGATCTGTGTGTTACCACATGAATTACACCCATTGGAGAGAGAGCTTGCTACATGAAGCAAAAAACAGAAGCGTTCTAGTGGGGAGAATGATAGCATGCAAGCAGGTTGAAAGGCTCAGGAATCGAGAGCTTAAACCTTACTGGCTTGCACAGGTGACTTTCAGCCTGCATCTCCATTGCTCTCCGGAAGACTGTGCAGGTTCCACCCTGGACAGAAGGGTCAGCCATGGGGTGCGGGTTGGGGTGGGTTGTGGGTAAGGAAATGCAGCTGAGCTCCCCTCACCCTGCTGAAGGCCCTCAGAACTCTGTTCCCCAGAAAGAACAAGGGGAAAAACCCCTCCACGGTGACCCATTGCTATTGACCTTGACCTTGCCTCAGCGACCAGCTCCACCTACCCCACATCGTATCTCCAGCCAGAGCCTGTGCATATTTATTCTTTGGAGTCTGCACTTTGCTCTTTTATTTTTACTGGCCGTGCACTCGTGTTTGCTCTCGGTGCTCTCTCGGTGCATGCTGCAGGTGGCCTGGTGTTTAACTTGAGCTCAGGACTAAATATAACCACCACTATCAGCAGAGGCATCCGTGCGTGTCAGCCCCTTTTCGGTGTTTGTAAGCTCCACCCCAGGTCGCAGGCACCACATCTGCTTTCCCGGGAGCTCGCTTTTAAATGGAAACTACCCCTGAGATGGGGATGGCCGGTTCAGGAAGAAACCAGTTCTTATCGCAGGCGGCACTCAGGCTTTATCTCTGGGAGCACAAAGCCTTGGTCTCCACATTGTAGGTGGGAGAGCCACGAGGGAGCACACTTGGGGCCCCTTCTCGACCATTTACCGGCCTGGTAGGCCCTCCCCTCCTCCACCCCCATGACCTCATTCTCATCCCAGGCCCTTTGCAGGGAAATGAAGAGTGTCTGCAGCATTTTCACACCCTTCCCTCCATCGGGACCTTCTCAAGTGTCCCTGGAAGGGCTCTGCTGGTGGCTTCATATAGTGCCACAGACCTGAGACCCAGGCTTCTCCAGAAATTGCCACCACCTCACATTGCACAAAGACAAGCTTCCCATCCCAGGAAGGTCTCCCTAATGTCCGTTCAACCAGGTTCCTTCCTGTGCTGGTTAAAAGGCCCTATGGTGCTCACAAATTACTTTGGGCTTTAATCTTCCCAAACCAAGAAGGAAAGCTCGTCAGGATCCGAGTCTGTCTTCTATTTACCTTTTCCCATTCACTCTACTCCAGGCTGAACAAACAGGAGCTAGTTCCCGGCCAATGACTCAATTTTCTGGAGGACACGGGAGAACATTCAAGCTAATATTTCACTTCTTCTCTGAATACGGTAGAATCTGCTGACCTGCATCGCAGGCTGGTGAATCGCCGATAAAAAGAGGTGGCCTCGAATGAGAGCAGGACCTCTTATACAAATATGCTTAGTGAGTGGGGCAAGAGGGCACTCACTCAGCCAGCTGACTCACCCCGGGAGCACTGAGGTCACAGGACTTGATTTCACAGCGGCCAAGTGGGTCTGAAATCAGATCTTTTATAATTTCTCCAAGGTCCCTGAGGTCAGAGATTCACTCCTTTGAAAGAAGAAGATATGCATCGACATCATTTCCCAAATCATAATGTAAATATCCCTTCCTTCTCGCAGTAATTGAACACTATGATGAACACAGCTCTGGGTTAGCAAGGAAGACCAACACGAGCTTTTACACTTAGGCAGCTGCTGGAGAAAACACTTCGCTGCAGCTACCTTACAGGGACCAAGAAAGGACCATGAAAGAAGGCTGGGCTGCTACTGGGGTGGATTCGGGGGAGCAATGCCGATGTTTAGAAGTGGAGGGCATTTTCCCAGGGGTTCAGGGAGAGTAAGAAAGCAGAGAAAGGTGGTGGTGAAGAGAAGACTGAGCGGATTGTGTGTTTGTGTGATTTTGAGCTTGTGTCAATCCCAGGAGAAGGTGCTGGGGAAAGCACGCAAGGGACAGCAAATGTGATCTGTCAAAGAAGGGAGGGAGAAGCAGGGGGAGGGGCATGCCTTGTGTGCTTCTCCATGGGGACATTTCTCCTTGTCCTGTCCTCCCATAGGTGCATAGGGAATTTTCTGTGTGGCCGGACGGCTACCTCGCCTGTCCTCCCAAAGCTCTTTTCCATCTCTGTGTTGGCTGTGAGTGAGGGAGAGAGAGAGAATTCTCGCTCTTTGCCCCGAGGTCTGTGTTTGCAGGGTTACCCTCACGCTATCGGGACTTTGAATGAGGACACGGTGTCCAACACCATTCCTTAGAAAACCTGTTCTGGTCACTGTGTCTCTAAAACTGGCTGCGGGGCTGTGGTTGGGGGAGGGGTGAGAACTGGGGAGTCTCTCTGGCTTGAACAGTGGGCCCCAGGGGCCTCAGGAGGGTGCAGCTGCGAACACAGAGGGTGGGACAGCCTGGTGACAAGGAGGTGCGGCTGGCTGGCTTCCAGTCAAGATGGGGCCTCCTCGTTTTTAATGATTCATGGTCAGAACCGGAATTTCAGGGTTCCTGTGGTGTGGGGTCCCTGTGGGGAGGTGTTAGGAAACTGGAATTACTAGATCACTAAGTGATGCCGAGTGTGGATACATCCAGAGTGTGAAAGCTTTACCCAGGCACACCGAGCAGGGTCTTATTCCCAATGACCAGTTGGACGCAGGACCTGACAAGGGATGGAAGGTCACAGCCTACATCTTCCTTAGCAACAGGTAGTGACGGGTAGAAACAAGGAATCGAGACGAGAATGCTCTGCTTGGATTTTACACCAGGTTGAAAGACCAGCTCATTTTGCTCACTAGCATGTGGTCTGTGTTATTCCATAGCTTATGTAAAAGGAGATGACGTGTGTCATGGGCAGCCCAGGACCTGGTCATAAGTACTGGATATGTCCCACCACATCCCCCCTGTTCTCCTGAGAAGGAAGTCTAAACCCCACATCTTTGAAATCTCTCTGCACCACCTCGCTCTCTTTTTTTTTGTGTGTGTTCAATAATATATGAGCACCACGTGTGTGCCAGGCCAGGGAAGACCATAGGTCAAGTCCCTGCCTTCGGAGAGTTTAGATTCTAGTAGGAGAGAGTCCAGAAACAAATAAAACGAAGTGTCTGTGTCAGATAGAGAATGCCAGCAGAGGAAGGGAGAGGGCATCTGCCTCTGTGTCTTTATTTCCCTCTGAGTCACCAAAGGAACCATCTGCTGTGGCCAGCTAGGCCCCACTCCACTGTCGCAGCACAGAGTTCCTAGAAGGAGAATGTGGGTGCATTTCAACAATGCCCTGCAGGTCCTCTGTCCTTTTCTTGCCCACCTCTTGTTATGTTGTTATTGATTCTTCCATTTGGGTTCAATTTCTTTCTTCAAGCACACATTTCCATGAGGCTGTCTGAGTAATACATTCGCACAGTCTTTGACTCTATCTTGATTTCATCTCCACTTTCGTTTGAGAGTTTGGCCCTGTAGAGATTCTAGATGAAGATGCTTTCCCCTCAGCACTCAGAAATATTACTCCAGTGTCTGTTGTAGCTGTTGAAGGCTGTTTTCCTTTGTGTAATTTGTTTTTTTCTCTCTTTCTCCTCCCCTTGCCTTCCTTCCCCTTTTCTTTTCTTTTACTTAAAAATGTATTGGAAGACAGATGTGAAAACAGTGTCATGGAAACAGAGGCGAAGTACCCAGCCACCCCTAGGCGAGTCAGGAAATTCTTTCTGGGAGATAGGACATTTCAGATGAGACACAAAAGACAAGTAGAAGGTTACTAGACAATGTGGGGAATGGTAAGATACTGTTTCAGATCATTATTTTCTTTGCCTTCCCTCCCTTTTACTTTTCTTTCCTGCTCCCTTCTCTGTTTTTCCTTTCTCTCACTTTTTCCTATGGCTGCTTTTAAGGTGTGTGTGTGTGTGTGTGTGTGTGTGTGTGTGTGTGTGCGCGCGCTGTAGCTTCACCAAAGGTGTGGCCATCTAGATTTATTTTTCTCTGTTCTGTCTGGGACTAATGTCTCCATATCTTCAAATCTAAATTCACACCCATTCTCCCCAAACTTCCAAACTCCAATGAAATGTGGGTCCTTTTCTATCTTCTGTTTTTCTTAACACCCTTTCATATTTTCTGTCTCTTTATCTCTCTGGTTTCATAATGGGCAAACTGTGCACATCTATTTCACAATTACAAATCACAGTAACCTACTTGCCAGTTCACATATTCTCTCTGCAGTTTTGCTAATTTGCTTAGAAATGCAGAAGTTGTAGAAATGCAGACTTACAGAATTCCAACTTTTCTCTTACGGAGACCCCGGGTGATTCATGGGCATAGAAAGGTTTGAGCGGCTCTGCCCTAAATCACCACGTCACGTGATTCTCATTCTTCCATCCTCTCCCCTAGAGAAGACACAACGTCAGGTCAGCACACGAGTTTTCAGGAGGAAGCGGGGAGGGTGGCTGTGCTCTTTTAAACTTTCCTCTTCATTTCTGGGGCCTGAGAATTTCACTTGCTTTCTTGGAAGCGCGTCTATGCATTTTAAAACATTTTTGGTAAAACCGCATAGTGCACCAGATCATCAGGCCCGAGAGGCCAATCCTCCTGCTCCTTCAAAGTCCAGCTCTAAGTTTTTAGCAGCTTTCTCTGCCCGCCCCCAGCTGACTTAGTGTTTTGTGTCTGCAGACACTCAATAGCTACTTGTAGCTTCTGGATTCCAGTGATAGAGTAGAAATGTTTTTTCCAAGTTGCACAGTTAAGTGTGGGGTTTGTACTTAGTTCTTCTCTGACATGATGGCTTCTTTTTTTTTTCTTCCTTCCTTCCTTCCTTTCTTTCTTTCTTTCTTTCTTTCTTTCTTTCTTTCTTTCTTTCTTTCTTTCTTTCTTCTCCTTCCTTCCTTCCTTCCTTCCTTCCTTCCTTCCTTCCTTCCTTCCTTCCTTCCTTCCTTCCTTTCTTCCTTTCTTTCTTCCTTTCTCCCTTCTTTTCTTTATTTTTTCATATACAGTGGTACCTCGAAATACGAGTTTAATTCGTTCTGTAACCTTGAGGCGTGAGAAACTATGAGATGGTTGAGTCTCGGTAAACTGGTGGGTCGTGTGCAGCCTGCTGATCCGCGAGATTACTCCTATCTCAAATGTTGCTCGTATTTCAAAGCAAACATCGCTCGCTCTATGGCTCATATCTCAAAAATCTCGTATGTTAGGGCACTCGTATCTCGAGATACCACTGTACTAATGCTTTCACCCTTAACATCCTCCTGTCCTGCTATAGACTTTTCACAAAGCCGGGTCTGGCTCAGGCTGGGCTCCTCCCTTGCACCATGGAATTTCTGCGGCGAGATAGGAGAAATCAGTTGTGCTCTCAGAGTTACAGACACTGAACAACACAGCAGGGGCCGGTTTATCAGCGGACACCTCTCTCAGAGCCCCTGCTGATCGGCGGGTGGTGGCAACCCGTGCCCAGTGAGCCTACGCATGGAGGCCTGGGCAGTAAAAACTGCAGTATCGGGAAAGGGATGAGGAAGTACCCGCTGACTTGTGGGCCTTATGACCCAGTGCTAGAGACACCCTCTCTGAAAGCAGCAGACAAAAAAAATCCCAAGTGGTTAGATAAGCAAGTGCCTCCTGGAGAGAGGGAGAGACTGTGTAAAACGTGGAAGGACCATCCCATAAAGAGCGGGGATGCCCACAGGAGGGGGCAGGGCGACCTCATTCTCTCATTTCCTTAAATTGCCACTAACTCCTTATCTTGAGGGCAAACCGCTCTCCTTGGTTTCAGATGGGAGGAGAGAGCCCCTCTGCCTTCCCCTGTCCGGGACCTCCATCATGCTCGCCTTTTGTACCAGCGGAGAGCCCTGTTTGGCATAAAAAACATACCTTCCCTGCATGAGGTGAGGGGGGGTTTCTGTTTTCTTCTTCCCACCTCCTGGAGGATACATCTGGCCCACAGAGCCGGGTCACTGTTTGCTTAGCTTTAATCCAAATGTGCAGGTTGTTTTTTGAATGGCGGCAGACGGAGCCAACAATAACCTTGGGTCATGATCTGCCTGCTCGTCTGGGGGGCGGGGTTAGTTCATGCAGCTCCCTTCCAGCCAGTCTGCTTGCTGACTATCTTCTTTGTTTCCTGGGAAGACAAGATCATTGCCTTTGAACTTTTCTCACAAGACACCTATCCCCGGAATCCCTTGCCCCAATCCTTTCTGAATCCAACTCATTCTTCAATGACCTCTTTAGGATTTTTTTTTTTTGGTGGGGTGGGGGGAAGAGGGGGAAATCTTTCTGACTTATCTCCCAAATCTATTTTCAGCTCTTGGAGTGAGAGAATTAGATCCAGGCTGAGGATCCCTATAACAGCTCTGCTAAAATTTCTGTAAGACCCATGGAAACCACCTCTCAGGACACTGGCCTCTAAGTGCACAGAAGAGGGTCTTCTTGGATATGGGCAGCCTTCAAGGCTAGTTTGCATGCAGCTGATTGGCCGAGACCAACCAACACACAGAAGCCAAAGTAACCATGGCAGCGCATATAGGCTTTGCAAAGCACAGTGCTAAATGTCCCACACACAGGATCTCATTTAGCCCTCCCCAAACCTTTAAATTAGGTGTAGTCATTGCCCTCATTATGCGAGTGAATTAATGAGATAAAGTGATTTGTCCGCAGTCATGTAGCTGAGTACGTGTGGAAGAAGGACTCAAGTCTGGATCTGCCAGACTTGAAGGCTCTTTTCTATCTATCCTGGGCTAGATAGGATTTTACTTCTCCTTTTCTGCAGACAAAACGTGGCAGCATAGTTCATGGTCATGGAAATGCATACCCTGAATATTTATCTTTACGATGCCCTTGTCTGCTTCCTAGATAGAGACAGTATCTGTTTGGATCCCAGTGGTCCTTGCAAGTGCCACGTGCCAAGGAAATCGCTGCAGCTGCAGAAAGCTTGCTTTCTTCTAAAAGTCCAGGGATCTCACTGCAGACCTCATTGTTGCCAACTCCTGGAGTGATGTTGGGCAGGTCCCGTGCCTTACCTTACCGCTCCTTGCTCATCAGGAAGTCTAGAGGAACGCTGATATCTTTTCCAAAACCACTTAACAACCTAATTCTAAGATTTATCTTTGGTGTCAGGAATGAAGAAGAAATCTCGGCATAATTTTGATTGTGGGCCATGAATTTAACGGTATCCATGACAAGCGTTATTGATTATCATCAATCTCCAGATCGCTTCCAGTACGTAAACTCAAATCATAACACCAGGATCTTTCCTTCTTAACGTGGTGCTTTTCAATCTTTGTCGCCATCTGGATCCACTGTTTTCGAGTCAGCGTGGTTGACCTGTGTGAGTCCAG
>PVJN01054548.1:0-13369 GCA_004026805.1 Lasiurus borealis | reverse complement strand
TACCTGGCCTATCAGGATAGGCCAACTACAGCTCTCCACCCCCTGACCCCCAGTATAAAACGGTCATGTAACAAAGGCTCGGGGCTCTCAGCCTCTGCTCTGCTTTCAGAGTATGTTGTGAGCCCCAGCATGCTGGTCTGAATAAACCCCTTTGTTTTTGCATGAGATCGTCTCTTGGTGCTCTGTAAGTGCGGCTTGCTTTCCGGGCTTAACATATTCTGTTGATCAAATTTTTAATTCACTTAATTTTAGATTCACTTGTTGATAGATGTTTATTTGTTGTTCATAATTTTTTATCTTTTACCTTTTTCTTCTTCCTCTTCTAAAAGAATACCTTTCAGCATTTCATATAATACTGGTTTGGAGTTGATGAACTCCTTTAGTTTTTTCTTATCTGTGAAGTTCTTTATCTGCCCTTCAGTTCTGAATGATGCTATGCTGGATAGAGTATTCTTGGTTGTAGGTTCTTGCTATTCATCATGTTGAATGTTTCTTGCCACCTAGTCTGGCTTGCATCATTTCTGTTGAGAAATCAGTTGACAATCGTATGGGTGCTCCCTTGTAAGTAATTAACTGTTTTTCTCTTGCTGCTTTTAATATTCTCTCTTTGTCTTTTGCTCTTGGTATTTTAATTATGATGTGTCTTGGTATAGTCCTCTTTAGATTCCTTTTATATGGGGTTCTGTGTGCTTCCTGGACTTGTAAGTCTATTTCTTTTACCAGATGTGGGAAGTTTTCCGTCATTATTTCTTTAAGTACGTTTTCAGTATCTTCCTCTCTCTCTTCTTCTGGCACCCCACAATTCTGATGTTGGTACACTTAAAACTATCCCAGAGGATCCTTACATTATCTTCACATTTTTGGATTCTTTTTTCTTCTTGCTTTTCCAGTTGAGTGTTTTCTGATTCTTTACATTTCAAATTTTTGACTTGATTCTTGCCTTCCTCTAGTCTGCTGTTAGGTCTTTGTATAATATTTTTTTTTTATTTCAGTCAGTATATGTTTAATTTCTAGTTGGTCCTTTTCCATCTCTAGTTGGACCTTTTCCATCTCTAGTTGGTTCTTTTTCATCTCCTCTTGGGTCTCACTAAATTTATCCATCTTTTCTAGGATATTCTTGAAAAACTTTATAAACATGGTTTTGAACTCTATATCCAGTCTTTTGTTTTCCTCCATTTCTTTTGTTTGTGATCTCTTCCCTTGTCTCTGCATTTTCACTATGCCAGGGGAACTTCTGTGTTAGATTCAGCCTTATGATACCAGACTTGCAAAACTGCAAAAGCCTCTCTGTTGAGCTTGGGATGGGTGGAGTCTCAGGGCTTAAGGGACTGCCTTGCCTTCTAATAGGCCCCACCCTCCAAGGCCCTCGAGTCTCATGTGACTGGGTAATCACTGGATGGATCCCTCTGTGTGTGGGTGCTCTCGCAGTACCTCTAGACTGCTGCCTTTCTGGCTCCCCTGCACTCTGGGACCATATGAATCTGGGTCCCCAGGACTTTGCCCGAATCTGGGGTTTAGTGGAGTTAGAAGTGATGCAGTTGGGATGCTTTGTCTCCCTTCCTCTTGTGAAAGCCAGTGGCACAATCAGCAGTCAGTCTGCTTTGCCCAGTGCTGTGCGGGCCTGACTTCTGCCCTCCTGCGACTCCCCCAAATTTCCGTACACTTCTCCCCTTTCACAGTCCAAACTCCCCCCCAGTTTCGGCTGGACCTGTGGTTTAGTGTTGTAGGATAAGGAGTTTAATGCAATTGGGAGTCTCCATCTCCCTCCCACCAGAGAAAGCCAGCCAGGTACTATGGCACCCACTCTCTCCACACATGCATCTCCATATCTCAGCTTTTTGCAGCTCCTCTGGGTCTCTGTGAGCCCCTCTTTCCTTCTAGTTGTAGAATTTCCACTCAGCCAGCTTTCCTGTGGTTCTGGATGATGTCCATTCTGTCTTTTAGTTATCGTTTTGAAATTGTTGTGCCAGGCAGCAGTGTAGGTGTTTACCTATGCTGCCATCTTGGTTCAAATCTTGTGGTTTAAACACTTTAAAAGTGATGATTTCAATGTGAAAGACAACATCCAGGTCAACCGAAACAGTTTAAAGACCAAAAATTACAAGCATTATTGGATGAAGATGCATGTCAAACTCAAAAACAACTTGCAAAAAGATTAAACATTGCTCAGCAAACAATTTCTGATCATTTACAAGCAATGGGAAATATTTTAAAGGAAGGAAGATGGGTGCCACATCAATTGAACCAAAGGCAAATGGAAAACCAGAAAGTCATCAGTAAAATGTTGCTTCAATCGCATGAAGGGAAGTCTTTTCTGCATTTAATTGTGACTGGTGGTGAAAAGTAGGTTTATTTTGAGAATCTCAAATGCACAAAATCTTGGGTTGATCCAGATCAACCATCAATGTACTACAAGGTCAAATCGCTTCAGAAAGAAGACAATGCTCTGCCATTTGGTGGGATCAGGAAGGTGTGGTGTATTATGACCTTCTAAAACCAGGTGAGATCATTAATACTAATCACTACTGAAACAATCAATTTAAACCACGCTTTGATTGTAAAATGACCATGGCAAAGTAATTTTGCTTCATGATGATATATCATCACACACTTCAAAATCAGTTAAAGACACGTTAAGAGATCTTCCTGGGAAGTGTTATCCCACCCATCGTATTCATCAGACCTTGCTCCTTCAGGTTACCACTTGTTCGGATCAATGGCACATGAACTTTCTGAGCAGCACTTCAAAACATACAAAGAAGTGAAAAACTGGGTCTCTGAAATAGTTTGCCTCAAAACAAGAAAACTTCTTTTGGGATGATATCCACAAATTACCTGAAACATGGGGGAAATGTGTAGCTAGCTATGGATATTACTTTGAATAAGGCACTTTTGATGTTTCTCTTGAAATAATCATCTTTTCTTTGGATTACAAAATCCTCATTATTAGCCAGTTAACAGTTAATCTGCATTATTAACTGGTTAATAATTAATCAAAATATTAACTGATTAATAATTAACCCACACTCAGTTAATATTTAATCCTCATTATTAACTGGTTAATTCACACTATTAAACAGTTAATAGTTAATCTGCATTAGTAACTGGTTAATAATTAATTTATATTATTAACTAATTAATAGTTAATCCACATTATTAACTATAACAATGCAGATTTTGTAATCCAAAGAAAACATGATCATTTCAAGAGAAACATCAAAAGTGTCTTATTCAAAGTAATGTCCATAGCTAGCTACACATTTTCCTCATTTTCAGGTAATTTGTGGATAATTTCATGTTTTGAGGCAGACCATTCAGAGATCCAATTTTCCACTCCTTCATATATTTTGAAGTGCTGCTCAAAAAATGCCTGTGCCATTGATCAGAACAAGTGGTAATCTGAAGGAGCATTAGAATGAAATAACATATATATCAAATTGCATATATATCAACATATGTATAACTCTATCTATTGAAATATCCACAATATTAACCAGTACAACTAGTATATGCAAACCCGCTCCAGTCAGCTGAGCCACACTGATCAGGGCCAACCTTATCACTTCTTGAATAAACTAAAGAATATTACAGACAAAAAGAAAATCACAAAAGCATGCAGATGGTAAAGATAAATTTCCTATGGAAGATATACAATTAAGCTGACCACAGATTTTACAACAGAAATACCAATGGACTATGTAGAACATCTGGAGGAACAGAAATGAATGGACATTTTTCCATTTCAAATTTCTTAAGAGAACTAACACTGTCTGTTAAATAATAGAGATTCTCGGGGCAGATTTAATTTTATTTCCATATTAATGATATTTACAAGTGATACACTCAATGCATAATGTTTCTGTTCTGAGAAGATGGCATAGACTCATTCTTTTCAGCTCCTCCACTCCAAATAAAATTAAATGTCTAGAAATAATTCAATATTCAGATATAAAAGGATTCTCAAAGTTGAAAATAGTCAGATAAGCTAGTGACCTCCCAACATTAGGAAAGACACTGTAGTGAGATCTCTGTGTTTTATTTTTTATCTGATCTATAAAAAATGATTTCTTCTGAGATCTGCAAACAAAATAACAACAGATATAAACAGAAAAAGAAAAGTTATCCCACAAAATAGCATCAGGCAGCTCAGGTTGAACCTGTGGTTTTGAGTCTAGCACAAGAATAACAAAGCAGACCAGAATAACATTGCAAATGCTATAAAAATTAGTATTTCCTTGGAACTACAGATGTCAAATGTAGATGAGGACATATACACTAAACCCACTAGTAAACAAGGTTACTGCAAGCTGAAATAGAAGATTTAAATAAGATCAAGTGTCTCTTAACATAATAACCAAAGTGTCCAGGATACGATGTAAAATTACTTATGCTAAAAATAATGACTGACACAACTTGAGTGAAAAAAAAGACAACTGATGATTAAACCTAAAATTAATTAGGTAATAAAATTATCTGAAAAGGATTGTAGAACAGCCATCATAAAAATTTTTCACCAATTAAAAGTTCTGCTAAAACAAAAATAAAAATCTTAGCAAAGAGCCGAAACTGGTTTAGCTCAGTAGATAGAGCGTCGGCCTGCAGACTGAAGAGTCCCAGGTTCAATTCCAGTCAAGGGCATGTACCTTGGTTGCAGGCACGTCCCCAATGGGGGGCATGCAGGAGGCATCTGGTCAATGTTTCTCTCTCATTGATGTTTCTAACTCTCTATTCTTCTCCCTTCCTCTCTGTAAAAAGCCAATGCAATATATTAAAAAAAAAAATCTTACCAAAGAAATATAAATATAAGAAAGTACTGACTGAGTCCTAGTGGTTTGCCTCAGTGGATAGAGCATTGGCCTTTGAACTGAAGTGTCCAAGGTTTGATTCTGGTCATGGGCATGTACCTTGGTTGTAGGCTCAATCCCCTGCCCTGGTCAAGGTGTGTGCAGGAGGCAAATAATTGATGTCTCTCTTTCACATTGATGTTTCTCTGTCTCTCCCCGCTCCTTTCCTCTTTCTCTAAAAATCAATGGGAAATGATCCTTGGGTGAGGATTAACAACAACAACAAAAAGTACTAACTAAAAAGTATACAATTGAAAAATGTAATTACTTGTATGCATGCATGTAAGCATAACCAATGGATGCAAGACAATGGGGTTGGGGTTGAGGGCATGTGTTGTTGGGGGGAGGGAGAGGGTAGTGGAGGCCAGGGGAAGGTCAATGGGGAAAAAGGAGGACATATGTACTACTATTTCTAATACTTTAAACAATAAAATAAAATTTAAAAAGAAAAATGCAATTATTAAAATAAAAACTCACTATATGAGCTTAGTAGTAATCAGTGACTTTGAAGACAGAATAATAGCACTTAATCTAAACAACACAGAGAAAAAGAGAGTGGAAAACTAATGAATGTAGGCATAGGGACTTGTGGAACAATAGTCAAAATCTGTCATTATTCTTTTTTTTTAATATATTTTATTGATTTTTCACAGAGAGGAAGGGAGAGAGATAGACAATCAGAAACATCGATGAGAGACATCGATCAGCCGCCTCCTGCACGCCCCCTAGTGGGGATGTGCCCGCAACCAATGTACATGTCCTTGACCAGAATCGAACCTGGGACCTTTCAGTCTGCAGGCCGACGCTCTATCCACTGAGCCAAACCGGTTTTGGCTGTCATTATTCTTATTAGAGTCCCAATGAAACAAGAAAATAAAAATGTGGCAGAAATATGTATTTGAAGAAACAATAGCTAAAACGTTACCAAATTCAGTGAAAGAAACACATCTATAGATTTAAGAAGCAGGTCAATACCTAAAAAGGATAATCTTTGTAAAGTACAATTGTCTAACCACTATGCTGTACATCTGGAACTAATACAAAATAATATTGAATAGAAAGTGTAATTGAAAAAATAAAGTATAAATAAATTGACATTGTTTAGCTGATATTATGGTCACCCCCACCCCCCCAAAAAAAATAAGATACATTCAAAGAAGTCCTTACTGTGACACTTCATAATTAAACTTCCTAAAACTAAAAATAAACTTTTAAAGAGCTAAAGAGAACTGGCATATTACCTATACAGGAATACTAATTCAAATGAGATTGAATTTATTATCTAAAATGATAGAATTCAGAAGGAAGAGACATAACATTTCTCAAATACTGAAATGAAGATATGTCACCTACATATTTTATACCAATGAAATATATCTTAGGAATGAAAGAGAAATCAAGACATTCTTAGATTAAGGAAAACTAAGAATTTGTCACCAGAACAATTATCCTTACAGCATTAATAAAGTCAACCCTCAAAAAAAAAAAAAAGAAAAAAGAAACTGATAAGTGAAGACTGAGAACTTTAGAAAGGAAAAATAGCAACAATGGAATGGTTAAAATAGTAATAAAGATAATAAAATATTTTCAACCTCAGGAGTTTCTTAAATTATGATTAATGAATGAAGCAAAAATTATTTTATCATCTGATATGGTGCTCAACATAAAGGAGACATTGAAGACAATTACTTAATATTTTAAAAATTTAGAGTAGGTTTATTGAAACCACTGAAGTTGGAGAAGGGAATGGGCAGATATTAGCAGACACTATCTATATGCAGTGTCTGCTGACCCAGGTTAGTATGACACAATGACACTTTGACACATATGCATCATCATTTATTGATCCTGTTGATATGATCTCTTAGGAAAATCTATGCTTCAATTTTGCAGAAGACACATAAAAATGATTTTGAAAGTTTAAACATTGGGTAGGGTGTAAAGCAACATTCATGGAAGTAAGTTTTCAATACTTTACCCAAAGTGCAATACTGGTAGGCTGTGGTAAAGTTACTTTTATACAGGGTGTCCCCCCAAAAATGTAAACACACTCCAACAACTGATAGCTCAGTTTTTAAAGTGAAATGTATTTTAATAATCACTGCCTTTATAAATTATCCAAGGTGTGTGTATACATTTTTGGGGACATCTTATATATTGCATTACCTAGAGCAACAACTTAGAAAACTATAAAATAATGTATTCCACACTGTATAAATTAAATAAGACAGAGTTATATGAGGTATTCAAATAACCCAGAGGAGGACAAGAAAAGAGAAACAAAAGAGTGAAAATGGAGGTAACAAACACAAAACAAATAATAAAGTGACGGGCTTAAGAACTAACATATCAAAAATTATATAAAATGTATATAAGCTAAATACACCAATTATGGACAATTAGAAGAAAGAATAAAAAAACATAACCAAACAATATACTATTGATAAGAAATTAACTTCAAATATAATGACATGGGTAGGTAGGTTGAAAGTGAAAGCATGGGAAAGGATATATTATGCAATATATATAATAGATGTATTAATAATAGAATAGACCCTTATAGCAAAGAAGATCACTAGGTACAAAGATGGAATAGTACCTTATGGTAAAGATCTATCCACCCAAATATATTGTTATCCTTATTGTGTATGTGCCAAACAACAGAGCTTTAACATGCAAGAAGCAAAACCTTATAGAACTGACATGAGCAGTAGTCATATCCAACATTATAGTTAAGAGACTTAAACTCTTTCTGCACAGATGATAGCATGACTGGACAGAAAATCAGCAAAGATATAGAACTGCACAATACCATCAACAAACCAGTTCTAATTGCCAAATTCCAACCTCATGAAAATAGCCTACCCAATTATATCAGAATGTATATTTTTATCCATACATGGAATACCACCAAATATATAGTATTCTGGGTTATATGACAAACCTTAACAAATGTAAAATAATTGAAATCATGCATAGTATGCTGTCTGGCTAAATTAAAATCAGACTAGAAATCAATAACATAAAAACAAAACACAACAATACCTTCAAACTCCTGGAAATTAAACAGCGTATCTTAAAATAATGCACAGATCAAAGTTAAAGTTTTGAAAACTAATACTTAAAAAGTACATAAAAACAAATTCAAATTTAACCCAACATAACATGTGTTGATTGCAGCTAAAACAATAGCAAGAGGAAAATGTATAATATTAATACTTACATTAGAAACAAGGAAGGATCTCAAATCAAAAATCCAAGTTCCAACGACATGAAACTAGAAAAAGAAGATAAAAATAAACCAAATATAAGCAGAACAAATAATAAAATGAGAGTAGAAAAAGTAGCTGAAAGAGTAGGATAGCAATAGAGAAAATCACTTAAACCAAAAGTTGGTTCCTGAAAATAACATTGATAAATCTCTAGCAAGTCAGAAAGGAGTGAAGACACAAATTACTATCAGAAATTAAGGGAATATCATTAGAGATATTGCAACAATTAAGAGGATAATAAGTATTTTAGCTCATTTGGGATGCTTTGACAAAATTATGTATACTAGTTAGTTTATAAAGAACCAAAATATATTTATTACAATTCTGTAGGCTGGGAACCTGAGATCAGGGTTCCAAGATGATTGGGTAAGGGCCCTCTTCCAGGTTGCACACTACTCCTATCCTCACATGGTGGAAGTGGCTAGAGATCTCTTTAGAGCCTCTTTTTATAAGGATACTAATCCCAGTAATGAGAGCTCTACCTTCATGAGCCCATCAACTACCAAAAGTCCTACATTCTAATATCATCAGCTTTAGTTGTTAAGATTACACATATATGAATCTTAGGGGGACATATTCAGATCATAGTAAAAGGTAGCACATTAGACAACTTTATGTTTATGAATTCAACAGAGTAAAAGAAATGTGCCAATTTATCAAAAACTACAAACTCTTAAGTCACAACAAAGAGGATATTGACAAATGCAATGGGGGGAATTAAACAAAAAAGAAAAAAAGTCATGGACATGGACAACAGTGTGGTGATTGCGAGGCAGAGGTGGATGGAGGAAGATAGAGGAAGGTATATGGGGGGATAAATGGTGATGGGAAAAGACTTGACATGGGCTACAGAACCTATAAACAGTGTACAGATGATGTGTTGTAGAATTGTGCACCTGAAAACTGTATAATTTTGTTAGTGTCACCCCAATAAATTAAATAAAAATTAAATTTTAGTTACAATGATCCCCGAAAAAGAATGTCAAGGTTCATATTATTTCACTGGCAAATTCTACTAAATATTTAAAAAAGAACTAACAACCCAGCCAATGTGTCTCAGTGGTTGAATATTGACCTATGAACCAGTAAGTCATGGTTTGATTTCCAGGTTGCAGGCTTGATCCCCAGGAGGGGGCATGCAGGAGGCAGCTAATCTCTCTGAAATCAATAAAAACAATCTTTATTTTAAAAAAAGAACTAACATAAATATAACACAAAGAAGACTGAGGAACATTTATCAACTCTTTGTAAAGGCTAGAAGTTTCATGATACTTAAACCACACAAAAGCAGTAAACAATAAAACCATAGAACAACATATCTTATGAATTTAGTTGCAAAAGTCCTCAATAAAACATAAGAAAATGAAATCCAGAAGTGTATAAGAATAATAATATATGATGGCCTAGTACTGTGTTTGGCAAACTGTGGTTCTAGAGCCACATGTGGCTCTTTGGCTACTTGAGTGTGGCTCTTCCATAAAACACTACTGCCTGGGAGAATCTATTTTGAAGAAGTGGTGTTACAAGAAGTTTAAGTTTAAAAAGTTTGGCTCTCAAAAGACATTTCAACCATTGCACTGTGTTTTTTTTTATTTTTTTATTTTATAATTAAATCTTTATTATTCAGATTATTACATTTGTTTCTCTTTTTTTCCCCTCCATAGCTCCCTTCCACCCAGCTCCCACCCCTCCCTTTACCCTTACCTCCCCCAGCCATTGACCTCATCCATAGGTATAAGATATTTGTCCTGTCTCTCCCTGTACCCCCCTCATCCCTTTTCCCCTGAGAATTATCAGTCCACTCCCTTTCTATGCTCCTGATTTTATTATATTCACCAGTTTATTCTGTTGATCAAATTTTTAATTCACTTGTTGATAGATATGTATTTGTTGTTCATAATTTTTTTTTTATCTTCTACCTTTTTCTTCTTCTTCTTCTAAAAGAATACCTTTCAGAATTTCATATAATACTGGTTTGGAGTTGATGAACTCCTTTAGCTTTTTCTTGTCTGTGAAGCTCTTTATCTGCCCTTCAATTCTGAATGATAGCTTTGCTGGATAGAGTATGCTTGGTTGTAGGTTCTTACTATTCATCCCATTGAATATTTCTTGCCACTCCAGTCTGGCTTGCATCTTTCCTGTTGAGAAATCAGCTGACAATTCTATGGGTGCTCCCTTGTAGGTAATGAACTCTTTTTCTCTGGCTGCTTTTAAGATTCTATCTTTGATTTTTGCTCTTGGTATTTTAATTATGATGTGTCTTGGTGTAGTCCTCTTTGGATTCCTTTTATATGGGGTTCTGTGTGCTTCCTGAACTTGTAAGTCTATTTCTTTTACCAGATGTGGGAAGTTTTCAGTCATTATTTCTTCAAATAGGTTTTCTAGTATCTTGTTCTCTCTCTTCTTCTGGCACCCCCACAATTTTGATGTTGATATGCTTGAAGCTATCCCAGAGGCTCCTTACATTACCTTCACATTTTTGGATTCTTTTTTCTTCTTGCTTTTCCAGTTGAGTGTTTTCTGATACTTTATATTTCAAATTTTTTACTTGATTCTTGCCTTCCTCTAGTCTGCTGTTAGGTCTCTGTATAATATATATAAATATTTTAATTTCAGTCAATGTATGTTTAATTTCTAGTTGGTCCTTTTTCAACTCCAGTTGGTCCTCTTTCACTCTAGTTGTTTTTTTCATCTCCTCTTGGGTCTCGCTAAATTTTTCCATCTTTTCTAGGATATTCTTGAAAAACCTCCTAAGTGTGTTTTTGAACTCTATATTCAGTCATTTGTTTTCCTCCATTTCTTTTGTTTGTGATCTCTTCTTTGGTCTCCGCATTTTCACTATGTCAGGAGAACTTCTGTGTTGGATTCAGCCTTATGATACAAAACTTGCAAAACTGCAAAAGCCTCTCTGTTGAGCTTGGGATGGGTGGAGTCTCAGGGCTTAACGACCATCTTGCCTTCCAGTCAGCCTCGCCCTCCATGGCCCCTGGGTCTCACGTGACTCTGGGTAGTCGCTGGAGTGGTCCCTGTGTGCTCGTGCAGTGCCTCTAGACTGCTGCCTTTCCAGCTCCCCTGTGCTCCAGGACCATATGAATCTAGGTCCCCAGGGTCTCGCCCAAAACTTGGATATAGTAGCGTTAGAAGTGGTGCAGTTGGGAGGCTCTGCCTCCTGCCCACTCGTGAAAGCCAGCGGCACAATTAGCAGTCAGTCTTCTGTGCCCAGTGCTGTGCGCTACACCAGACATCTGCCCTTTCACAGCTCCCATAAATTTCCATGCACTTCTTCCTTTTCACAGTCCAAGTTCCCCCTGTATGAGTCTAGCCTGGACTTGGGGTTCAGTGCCATTGGATAAGGGGTTCAGTGTAGTTGGGAGTCTCTGTCTCCCTCCTGCCAGAGAAAGCCAGCCAGATACTGCAGCACCCACTCTCTCCACGTTCGTGTCTCTGTACCTCAGCTTTTTGCAGCTCCTCGGGGTCTCCATGAGCCCTTCTCTTTCCTTCTGGTTGTAGAATTTTCACTCAGCCAGCTTTCCTGTGGTTCTGGATGCTGTCTGTTATGTCTTTTAGTTGTAGTTTTGAAATAGTTGTATGAGACAGCAGTGTAGGTGTTTACCTATGCCACCATCTTGAATTCTCTCCATTGTACTGTTGATTTTGGCTCTGTTGACTAATGAGTTTGCCGACCACTGGCCTAGTGAGATTTATTCCAGATATGCAAACTTTGTTCAATATAAAATCAGTTAATGTTATGCATTATGTCAACAAACTAAAGAAGATAAAGCATCCTATATAATAAAATTCTAATATGCAAATTGTTCAACTGGGAGTTTGACCATTTGCTATTATGTGCACTGACCACTAGGGAGCAGCACAGAACATGGTGAGCATTGGTGATACAATGCAAGCAGTGGGTGGCAGTGGAGACACTGCTGGCCCCATTGAGCCCTAACAAAAGTGGTACCATGGTTGTATGGTGGAGCAGGTGAGAGGGTGGCAACAGGTCAAGAAGAGTGAGAATGGGGGCACAATTTCCCCACTCATTTCCCCACATATAACGATCATCATCAGCAGCAGGGGGTGGGGAAAAGAAGGTGGGACACTGTCTAGCTCCCAGGTGTTGAGGGAGCTAGGTGGGGTCCCATCCTGACCAATTGCCCCGCAGGTGAGATGGTGGAACAGTTGAGGGGCAGCCAGGCCATAGCGGGGTGTCAGGTGGGGCTACAGGGCTGCAGAGCTGTGAGGCAGAAGTCATGAGTTGGTGCTATGAGCCTGGGGGTGCAAGCTGGGGCCTGATCCCTGCAGGCCACCCCAAGGAACCCCACCTCTGCACAAATTCATGCACTGGGCCTCTGGTATGATTATAACAACTGATACAGAAAGATCATTTGACAAAATCCAAAATCCAATACTTATTCATGATAAAAACTCTCAGCAAATTAGGAATAGAGAGAAATTTTCTCAAATTATATTTAAAATCCCACAAAAGCATAGAGTTAGCATAATACATAATGGTGAAAGACTCAATACTTTCCTTCTGAATTTGGGCGTATTTATTGGTATGGGAGAATTAAAACTCCTTATTTGAAAATTACATGACAGTCTACATTCTTGTCAGAATGTCCACTTTCACTATTCTTTTTATTTAATACTAGAGGCCCAGTGCATGAAATTTGTGAAGTAGGGGGATCCCCTTAGCCCAACCTGCACCCTCTCCAATCTGGGACACCTTGGGGAATGTCCACCTGCTGGTTTAGGTCCAATCCTGGGGATCAGGCCTAAACCGGCAATTGGACATCCCTCTCACAATCCTGGACTGCTGGCTCCTAATTGCTCACCTGCCTGCTTGCCTGGTCACCCCTAACTTCCCTTTCCTGCTGGCCTAATCACCCCTCCCTGGCTCTGCGTGCCAACCAGACCACCCCTAACTGCCCCCCCCCTGCCAGCTTGGTCACCCCTAACTGTTCCCTCCCTGCCAGTCTGGTCACCCCCAACTGCTCCCCCTGCTCTCCTAGTTGTTGCCCTTCATGGCCCCCCTGCTGGCCTGGTCACCCCATGCAGCCTGCTTATTCAGTCATTTGGTCATCCCTTACTAACCACCACCAGCCAGCCTGGTCGTAGGCAGCCATCTTGTGGGGGTGATGGTCATTTGCATATTATCTCTTTATTATATACGATAGTATTGGAACATATTATTGGAAATCCTACCTACTGCAATAAGCCAAGAAAAAGAATTAGGCATATTTACTGGTTTGG
>PVJN01054547.1:0-13370 GCA_004026805.1 Lasiurus borealis | reverse complement strand
ATTTTGTGCTGGGCATTGTGAAGTAATTAACCAATCTGGAATTAAAAATTGGGCCTTGTAGGTCAAGATCAAAGAGCAGACATCCCATATGCATCCCCAAAGTGTGGATGTACTCAAATACTTTCTTAAATTTTAATAACATAGATGAGTTTTGAAGCAAAATTGACATTTCAGGTAGAAGACACAGAGACAACTCAGTACAGTACAAAATACAAACTGCTTCCTGGCCTAGGTGGCTCAGTTGGTTGAGCATCATCCCATACACCAAAAACAAAAACAAAGGTTATGAGTTCAATTCCTGGTCAGGACACATACCTATGTTGTGGGTCCAATTCCTGGGTGGGGCTGCCTATAGGAGTCAACTGATCAATGTTTCTCTGTCAAATCTCTCTCTCTCTCTCTGTCTGTCTCTCTCTTGCTCTCTCTTCCTTCTCCCTTCCCCTCTTTCTAAAATCAATAAACATATTCTCAGGTGAGGATTTAAAAAACAAACAAACACCATTTGCATAGCCTATGGGAGGCCATGGCTCCAGGGATGGGTATTAATGCCTGAGCAGGATCACAGACAGAGACTACAGCCTCTGTCTGGGGTAGGATCAAACATGTGGTCCCTGAGCCTCTCCATAAACAAAGCTTGTGCTTTGGTTTAAAAAGTTAATATGTTAGAATATTTTTTCTATACTTGCAAATACATTGTAATGGAAATGTGCATCTTACTGTGTTCTCAGTGGCAAGAAATTTGGCACTGTCTTGTATATCTTGAGTTGGCTACAGTTTGCTGGATTAGTGAAAGAAATAGTGAGTTCATTGTCACCAAGGTAAACACATACCTTTGCATGAATGCTTTCTTTGTACAAACAATTTAATGAATGTAGTTTATTCTAATAAACATTTTTTATCTTAATGTTACAAGTCAACACTTTTTTAAACCATTATGACAAAATTTTCAATATTATAGAAAAATTGATCTTAGCAAACAGATGTAGACAGAAATTCAACTTTCTGAAGACATAAAATAAGTAGAGATTGAACTTAAATTTTATGGTAATTGGTATGCAAATATTTCCCATCATTCTCCTAATCCATCTAATGAAATGTGATGGCTAGTTTATTGCTCATCTTTTTAAAGCATCCCTGTTAACAGATTCTCAATTTTTTTTTAAGCTTCTTCATTAACTGCTAGGAAAATCCCATAGCTTTTGCTTCAGTTACATTTTTAAGTCAAGACTAAAGTAAAGAATATGGGCTTATACATTTCTGCCCAAATAACTGGGATTGAATATGTATGCCCACTGGCTGTGGAAGCTCTCTGCACCAGCATCTACTGAAGGTCTCCATGGTGTTGGCAAAGACACGGGTGGTGGCTCATACTGACCCTCCCACTAGCCTTGCTCTTATAATTGACCCCCTTTATGCTTCAGATGCTGGCACTGATAGTGGCTCTGATGCTGGTTTAATCATCATGGCCTTGACCCCAGCTGTGGTCTTTGCCCTGGCTTGACTATCGCTTTGAAGCACACTGAGTGTCTTTGTGCCCTTCTACACCCCTTTACCCAGTCCATCCCAACCCTTTCTAGTCTTGCAGCCCCTCTCTGAAGTTCCATAGAAGCTTCTGAGCTCCTCCATAGCAGGTCCCCTTCAAAGGTCATTCTCTTCTCTTTTCAGGTTGCCTCACTCTTCACATCCCATCAGAAGTTGGGTCTATTCTCTCATGTCCTGGACTAGAGCCAAGCATGCATTAATTTTGTCCTGTGCCACTTCTGAATGTCCTAAGTCTCACCTCGCCAGATAAGCTGAATTATTTGAAAAACTGGATCACAGTCCCTCCTCTGATGGGTACAGAGCTGGGCATAAGAGCTTTGCCTGTGCAGACTATTGGATGATTAATGACGAATAGCTAATGGCTAATTCTAACCAGGTATGCAGTGCTGAGCAGATACTGCCATTCTCTCTTTTGCCTTCCTTTACCTTGCAAGGGAGTCTTTATCAGTCTTGGGCATGGATCTTATGCTGTCTGGGTGTGTAAATTAAGGAATAATAGAGCTGCCGAAGCATAAGCCCTCAATGATGGGAGAATGTGTTTGTCTGCTAAGAAGTAATTTCAGAGAAAATTAACTCCATTTCAACGGAAAGAGAGAGGCTTGGCATAAGCTGGCCAATCCCAGAAGACAATAAAATTACTTCGTCAAAGCTCTGCTTGCTTAAATTAACCAAGCGAGCACTCCGGGATTCTGGCTAGACACAACGAGTAACTAGGTTTTAATGAATAAAAATAGCTTCTTGGATAAGTAAGAAAAGTAAATCACAGCCTAGCTCTAGCACATGTGGTACCTATCTTAAGGACAGTCTTTCACCAAGTACACAATGGCAATGAGCATCCTGTACAGCTGTCTACACCATTGGCATTGGCTATGTGTCCCCAAGACTTATTCTTGGCCAACAATAACCAATATTCACTATCTTTGCCCTTAAGGACTAATCATGGTGTCGTGGACAGCAAATCCCTTCTGGCTTTGTACTCATGACTACAGACTGGCGCCTAAATCCTGCGAAACTAGGGACACTGATCATTTCCTTTATGACTGTCTTCTTGATCAGTTATGTCCAGGACAATTGTTCATCTTCACCTTATCTTCTACATTGTATGCTGGTCAACTATGTTTTGGGTAACTGTTATACTGATTGTGTCATCTCGACCTATGACTTTGGCCATCTTTGTTCAATCTACAGATAACTAGATAGCTAGGTCTATCCTGATCAGGCCCTTGGTGATTGTATCTTGACCTAGAAAAGTGTTTAATAATTCAAACACAGCTAGTATATCCCTTCAGTTGATGAAGGTGGGTTTTCTGTTCATTGGATAAGGTAAGAATCTTCTTCTTCTTAAGTTTCACCAGCAGTGACATTAAGGAAGGCCCTGAGTGTATAGTCCACCCGATCTCCCTCCCTCACCATGCCAGCTGAACAACTTTATCTGATTGTAGTTTTATGTATTCTTGCTGTAGCTATCATCTTGCACTCTGGCATCCAAGTCTAATATTTTAAGTTTGTCTGAACTTTTACTCTAGGTGTACCATATTGCTGTGTTTGCCTGCCATTATGTGAGCACTACTGAAAGGACATGGCTGTGTCCTTAGTGAATCCTTGTCACGGAAAGCCCTTCCTGCCTTAAGGACACAGCTACATTTGCACTGGGGGTTCCTGGTGCAGCAAATTAATTGACTACTGAAGAATCATGTTTACTGTTTGCTGTTCATTCATTAGCCAAGCCATATTCTAGGCACCTGGGACTCAGCAGTGAACAAGGGAGACAAAGATGCCTGCCTTCATCAAACTTTCATTCTCCTGAGGAGAAAAGATCTGCAAAATGATGACATATGACTGGTGGTGATAAATGCTATAGACAATCACAAAAAGGCGTTTGGAGGACAGCAATAATTGGAGAATGGTTTCCATTCAATAGGGTGTTTAGGACACATCTACTTGAGAAGACAATATTCTAACACTGAAGTCATGGAAGAAGGTGAAGGATGAAGCCATGTTCTTCTGGGATAAGTGGGAGAACATCTGGTCAGAGCTCAAGGCAGGAAAATGTTGGGCACTTTTCAGAGATGGCGGGCGGTAGTTCAGATTAAGTGACGTGGGAAAGAAAGGAAAGCAGGAGGAGCAGAGCCAGAGAGGGAGCAGTGGCTCGGTCAGAAAGCCCCCAAGACTCAGGCTTTGCAAATGGAGGCCACTGGAGCATGTCCCCCTTTTGGACACAAACTCTTAGTCCCCAGTCGTTGGAAGAGCTGGATGCTGAGGGCTGGCAGCTGCCTCTGCCAAGACCCAGCCTTCCCTGGCAGTGCAGGGGTGAAAAGGCCCAGCCCTCCAGTCTCAGTTTGGAATGTCTGATGCCCATTCCAGCCCCGGAGCTCTGGGGGTTTAGTGAGGCTGCACTGCAGCCTGATTGTTCCCTCTGCCCAAATCATTCTCCCTCCCTTCTTTCCTCCAAGGTGCTGTCCAGAGAGGAGACCACTTTCTGGCAAACAACCTGCAAGCACATTTCTGTCTCTAAGTCTGGCTCCCAAGAGGAAGAGTTACGAGCAGAAGAGACTAAATCACCTGAAATATTATACAGCCTTCCCCATGCTAAATCAGAAGCTCTTTCAATGACAGGGAAGCAACAGCTCTGGTTTTCTGAGAGAACCTTGTGATGGGGTCTTCAGTGTTCCCCTCCCTCTGCAACACCTCCACTGGATTCACACACATTTCTGAATTGGAAGGTGTGGATGTCCCTTTTCTTAGTATGAAATCTGGTACTATGTCCGCTGATCTGTTTTTGTGAATGTTTGTACTGCCTTCCCAACTCATGGTAGCAGCCACTTACCTGAGACTGCCTAATAATTGATATTTTACCCCAACAGGAACTCCATTTATTGGTACAGGTGAGGTTCAAATGGGAATGACTGTTTCCTCCATAAGGACTTAACACAGCCCCACCTCAATCACCACCATTGCCTGTGCATGGATTTTATGCATCGAGCCTCTAGTATTTCAATAAAACTGAAAGAAAAAAATCGCAGAAGTTTTGATTAGAGACAGCCTTTGGTCCCACAAAGCACTCCTGTTAACTAGTCCAATAAGCCTCAGGGGCTCTCTGCAGAGAAATCTGTCCTAGAGGTTGGAGAATGTATAAACAACACATCACATTAATGAGAAGAGATAAGCAACCAAATAGGAAAATGGCCAGAGGATATGAATCCACTGAAGAGGAAATAGATAGGCCAGCTGATGCAAGAGATGCTAAACCTTACCAGTAATCAGGGAAATGCTAATTAAATCAGCCATGAGATATTGTCTCATTCACCCACTCAACTGACAGAAATTGGTTTGATAGTATCCTATGACTTTAATGTTGAAGGAAATGGGTTATTCTTATGCCTTGCGAAAACGAATGTGCCACTTCTGAGTGTCACTGTGGGCCCTGGGGAAGCCCCAGCAGGCATGTAGTCAGGATGCTGCATGCAGACATTGGACACAATCATGTATATCTCACCTGGGGAACAGATAAAATGTTCCATAATCAGGCAATAAAAATATTGTGCAACAACTGGAAAACTGAGCCCAGATCTGCATGGATCACCAGCAGTCTGGAAGGAAACCCATCAACTTCACAAGAATAATTACTCTGGGGAGCGCACAAGGGTAAGAGGTCGGGTTTATCTGGAATTTCTTTTCTTGTTTTTAAGGAGACTCTCTAGATGTATCTCTGTTATTATAAAATCATGCTTTGAGTTTGTCTTGGGGAGAGGGGGACTCCTCTGCCATCTGTTCTAGTTCCCGTTCTCTGCCAGGGAGCTCTTGTGCATCCATCACTGGCTAAAGGATAGTTTTCTCCCAGCCCCAGTGCTCTCCCATTGCAACAGGACCCCCACAATCCTTCAGAGCACATCCTTTTTCCCTCCACACGCCAACTGGCAAAGTCACAGGCATGAGCAGCCCTTTGCTTGTTTCAGCCCACATAACTGGTCTATGTCCCCTGACACTCCTACAGGCACACAACTCATGTGTCTGGGGCACTCTTGGGTCTGGGACATATTCTCTGAAGTTCTCTCTGGCTTCTACCTCTTTAATCTTCTCTCACGCTTCTTGCTCCCTTGCCACTGACATTCCCATGTGCCGATGGGATCTGAAGGAACTATAGATCATGGAGAAAGACCCACCAGGCAGATTTCACATAAGCTACCTCATAGCAAACATTTGCTCACCTCACACACATTCACAAACCCTTCCACTGCCTGGCAAGACACTAAGCTCAAGGCCACTCCCTTCTTGTTAAATGAAGAAAGATTAGCAATTATTATACAGGTATTAAAATATTCCAGTAGGAAATCAAGACACTCTCCTTGAAGCCATTAGAAGACTTGGAAGATAATGTGTAGGGAAATCACTTCCTCACTCTGGAGTTTGATAATATTTGAAGCTGGCTCATGGCTCTCTTCAGTGTGTCTCTTGAGTGCCAATACACTTTGGAAGACACCAGTAACATGCAAGAGCTTCATCTCAGAGTCAGAAGGAGTTGTTCTCAGCTGATGAGCTGAGGACTGGGCAGTTCACATGGCCCCAGTTTCCTTATCTGTCAGACAGGCTCCTAATACCCTTGACAGAGTGGTGGGAGGGTGCAGGGAGACGCAGTGTGGAAGACTTCTGACATAGCTCTCTCCCATATGCTCTGGGTAATCAAGGTAGTAGAAGAAGGGCTCTTTCAGTGAGTGTGGAAGACGTAGCCAACAGCCCTCTCCCAGCCAACCTCCACTTTAGCACCCCCCAGTCCAGCTCTCACTGTGCAGCTGCACGGCAGGAGCCCTAGACGTGCCCACCTAGCCAGGGCAGGAGAGAGGACCACCCTAAAGCCAACTGGAAGGGTCAGAAGTGATAAGCCTTGAGACACCAAGTGAAACCACCAACTCCAAATACTTCCCAGGGGCTCCCTCACATGGGGATGGGCAGTGACTTTATCAGAGAGTTCGTGGGTAGCTCACTGGTCAGAATGCCAATACTTACTTCTTCTTTTGGAGCCAGTCAACACATTTTATGTGTGTCTATGGGCACAGTAGCAAAGAAGACAGACTCTTTCATGTCAGGTTCTGGTGGGACAGTCAATACTAGTAGATGCACACCCAGAGATCTGATATCAGGGACTCACCCAACCTTGATGGGAGAGGGTTTCTAGTTTTGCCAAAGGGAACCAGACACTCTGATTGGCAGCCTAGGTCATGTTCCCTACTGCCATGGTGGGGAAGGCAGTCCCAGAAGGTGAAATGTGGAAGTTCTCTCTGCCCACACCGTAGACCTCAGCCCATTGATTAGTTATGAAGTCAACAAAGAAATTGTGTGAGAGAGAAGGGATGCTGGGGAGGTAGCAACAGCAGCCAACCCTACAAAAGAGTCTAGAGGAACAGTGTGGGGTCATTTCAAATATGGACACATGGGAAGGTGTGGGAATACAGAGAACAATTCCCCATTGTCCATTCTTTAAACACAGACATTGCAGGCACATGGTGGAACATCTTTCTAATTATTTCCTTCTGGCCCTTTAACATTCTTTTTCACAAATACTATGCACACGCACACACACACACACACACACACACACACACACACACTGCTTTCTAACTATACTGTTAAGTATTAAGAGATCAATACACACATACCATATTTTTCAGCTTATAAGATGACTGGGCGTATAAGATGACCCCCAACTTTTCCAGTTAAAATATAGAGTTTGGGATATACTCGCCCTATAAGACGACACCCAGCGTATAAGACAACCCCGACTTGAGAACATTTTCCTGGGTTAAAAAGTCGTCTTATAAGCCGGAAAATACGGTATATATCCTGAGTCTCAATGTATATTTTTTTATTCCTGTGGTCCAAAAAGACATGGAAAAACATTGCTCCAAATCACTCACACTTCTAATATAATAAAATAAGCACTGATTTTAGATTCTAGCCCAGACCCCGAACCTCACCAGCCATAGGATCCCAGGCAGGGGACCGCCCTCTCTGAATCCATCAGTGAAATGGATAAAAGTCCATCCGCCTTCAGCCCCAGTTAATGTAGAGTGAGAATGAAACAGCATATCCACAAACATGATTTCTAAACAGTTAAATCCTGTATAAGTGCATGATATTAAGATGGCTAATATTAGGACCTAGCCAAGAACCCATCTTAAGCCATGGTCCAGGAAACCAAATCTTATTCTTTGATTGCATCTACTTAGCCAGCTGTTCAATTCCCATATGCTCCTTTCTCTTCCAAAGCTTTAGTTGCCAATTGGAATGAATGATAAAAAACACCATCTGGGCATCGAGTCCTTCGGTTCCCTGCCCAGGACATCTCAAGGCCAGGCGATAATTTTCCAGTTTCTCCTGGCATTCTCATTTGAGAGTCTAGGCAGGCTCTCTGCCATATTGCGGATGGTTCTTTACCTCTCATCAGAAGGCCCCGTGGCTACTAGGCTCTGTCCCCAGCTGTCCTGTAGGAAGTGGCTGCCCATGGGGCTGCTGCACTATTGACCCCTCTTCTCTATGGCTGCTTCGTGTCAGTCACATCAGCTCTGCCCTTCACCTGGAGTGAAATGGGCCTCCCACCTTGGAGACTGCATTAATAGAGGGCCCACAGATGGCGAAGAAGCAATAGCTTTTGGCCCTGACCAGTAGCAGCTGGGGTTTTTTACAGACACTTCTGCTTATAGGTTGTAAGATGTGGTAGATGGATGCAAACCAGGCTAAAATTTTTCATTCTTTCCTATGTCCATGCCCTTTGCAATGTGGCTTTGTAGCTCTTCCCATCAAAGTGTGGAGTCCATTTCCCCCACCAGACTGGCCTGTGACTTGCTTTTGCCAATAAAAGGAGGTTGGAAGTGACATTGATCAGTTCTGAATTTAGGGATGAAGAACCCTTGCAGCTTCTAGCAGCTCTGTTGGAACATAACACTTGCTATGTGAACAAGCTCATGCTAACCTGCTGGAAGATGCGGGAATCCTACATTAGGTGCATTCAGCCAACCCTCCAATGTGAGAGACCCACACCTAAGGTAGTTGAGCTGCCGACCTGACCATCACTGGCCCCAGGTGCTTGAGTGAACCCACCTGAGATCAGCATAATTGCCCGGTCAACCCACAGTCTCATAAGATAGGATGTTTGTTGTTTCAAGCAACTAGGTTTGTTATACAGCAATAGCTAGCTGCTGCATAAGATTATGCCTACCTCTCTTTAGAGGAACTAGGAGAAAAGGTAAGGTCTCTGTTAGGTTGTCCCAGTGATGTATCTGCCGTCCCAACTAGACAATCTGGAGAGAGCCTGAGAACTCTGGAGTGAGTTAGGATTTAGCCCCCCTATCCTGAAGCCTGGGTGACAGGAAATGAAAGAGAAAGGGTACACAGCATTATAGCTAGTAGGTTAACACTAAGTATTAGACATTAAACATTAGACATTTTATCCCTCTCCCACCTCCTCTCACTATCTCAGCTTCTCTCTCTTCTGGGTGCCTCCTCACTTACACTCCTTCCTGATCTTTGAGAGAAGTCCAGGAATCTTTTTGCTTAATTATGCTGAGCAAGGGAGCTTTTTCTGCCCTAGCCAACCAGGTTATGCCCTGGGGTGTATTTTTACACAAAGGCTTACCTTGGTGTTCTGCTATCCCAGTCATTCCCAAAGGATGGCGCTGTCACCATTGGTGACACCTCCAATGATGTTGGTAGTATAGGGACAAGCATTTTAAATAAAAAGCATTTTATTTTCCATTGTAACATTCTAATGTATTTATTTTCAGATATATTCTAATAAAATACATTTAACCCAAGCAATCTATGATGTAATGTTTTAATTTAAAATAAATGTAAGTGCAACTGGATGCTAAATCGGAAATGTCAGTGGAGGTGTCCAAATTCAATAGATGCAACTCCTTGAAAGTGATGCAAAGCCAGAGGCAGAATTCACAAAGTAGATGACCTGGAACAAGAGTCACAGTCAAGTGAAAGGATTTAGAGTGGAGAGAAATGTTTTCTAAAGAGAGATGTTGCCGGGAGAGTGGCGAAAGTGGTGGGAGGAAACCAGGGGGGTTGACAGGGAGTGAGTGTGCTCTTCCCTCTGACTTAGCAAATAGGGACTTCCAGGAGAACCTTCAGGAGAGCATGGCACAAGCCTCTGAGTTTGGGGGACATGTGGAGTGGCCTGTGATACATGTCTGAGGAATGTGAATGCAGGCAATTGTGGACACGTGCCCCAGGGAAGAGAGAGAAAGAGCCACTTGGAGCACACGGGCAGCCTGGGTGCTGGAGAGCCTGAAGGTTGCACGCTATAGGAGACCTTCCCTGAGGAAAAGGGAGTCAGATTCCCATGGACCACCTTTCTGGGCCCCTCCTGGGTCTCAGCAGGGCCTGTGCAAGTGACAGTTTTGCCACTGAGGCTTCACTAACTCCACACACATGTGCCTCTGATTGCATGGTGGCCACACTGGCAATGCAGAGGGAGCAGGAGTGGGTGCGTGCTTCTCAAGGACCAGATGTGGGTCACATGGGAAAGAGAAACAGCCAGGAGCTGTTTTAAATCCTACCCAGCAGGGGTGACAAGGTCCAACCTGAGGAGGAAAGGCCCACCAAGGGACAGGGCCTGCAAGTAATGCATAAATGTCTCCGTGGGGAGAGAGCTACCGTTCAGCAGTGACCAGCCAGACAATGATGATGACACCTTACAGCACCACATCGGTCACCTACATCTTTTCCACTCAAAATGGGGGAAGAAGAGAAAAATGTAACCCAAAGGATGACTGTGCTACCCTTCCTGCCACGGGCCATCAACCCCCAGAGGGGCTCCCTAAAGAGGGGAAGCCCTTTATTACTATCTGGACTTGGACACTTGCTGAAATGTGACCTAAAGTAATCCTAGGACAATCAGCTATGGCCGATCAGAGACAGGCACAGTACTGCCACACATTTTCATCATCATATTCTTTGAATTATGCTTTTCAGAGTCCCAATGATATATAAGTCAAATTTTAAAAATATAGTGTATAGGCATACCTAAGAGATATTGTAGATTCTGCTCCAGACCATCATAATAAAGTGAGCCACACAATTGTTTTGTTTGTTTTATTCAGAGCATATTACCCACAGTAGAATTCTTTCAAAATTAGAGTCATTATCAACTAAGTGTGTGTAATATTCTAAACCTTTTGTTGTCATTTCAACACTCTCCATGGCATCCTCACCAAGAGTACATTCCATCTCAAATAACCACTTTCCTTTCTGATCCATAAGAAGTAACTCCTCATCCATTCAAGTTTTATCATGAGATTGCAAAATCAGTCCCATTTTCAGGTTCCGATGTAATTCTAGCTTTCTCCGTTGCAGTTACTTCCTCCCGGTGGAATCCATGAGGGTTGGAATCAACTACTTTTAAACTCCTTCTACCTCTTCCCACAAAACACGAATGTTCCTAATGGAATCTAGAATGCTGACTCCTTTCCAGGAGGTTTTTAGTTTGCTTTGCCCATGTCCATCAGAGGAATCTCTCTCTATGGCCACAGCCTTATGCAATGCATTTCTTAAATAATAAAACCTGAAAGTTAAAATTACTCCTTGATGCTATGCTAGCGGACATGAAAACAATATTATTCTTGTTCATCTGCATCAGAGAAGTCAATCAGAGAAAGACAAGTACTATATGATCTCACATGTGGATCTTTTAACAGCTGAACTCAGAAAGAGAGTTGAGTGGTGGTGACCAGAGGATGAGGGTATAGTGAGATGTTGCTTAAAATTCCAGCTATAAGATTAACAAAGGTCTCAGGATCTAATTAACACACAACATGGTGATTATAGCTAATAATACTGTGTATATTTCTTACTATAGGCCCGGTGCATGAAATTCATGCACTGGGGAGAGGGGGATGTCCCTCAGCCCAGCCTGTCCCCTCTCACAGACTGGGAGCCCTCAGAGGGTGTCCTAAGCTGTCAGTAGGACATCCCCTAAGCCGCAGTCTGGCATTCCTCTGCAAAAGGTGACCAGGCTGATTAGGGGAAGGCACCAGCCCCATCACCACACTGCTGCTGCCACTGCCGCAGCCACCAAGGTGTTTTCATTAACACAGACTCCAGTCCCTTCACCACAAAAAAAAAAATGTAAGTGAATGAAAACTTTCTTTAGGCATTTTCAAGATGTCTCTTTCATAGGATATGACATTTCTTTCTATTTTTTTGTCATCACCTGAGGATGTGTTTCCATTGATCTTTAGAAGCATGGAAGAGAGAGGGAGAGACAGAGAAACATCAGTGTGAGAGAGGGACTTATATTGGTTGCCTCCTGCATGAGCCCTGACCTGGGCCCTGGTCAGGGAGGAGCCTGCAACCTAGGTACATGCTCTTGATCAGAATCATACCCAGACCCTGAGATCAGCAGGCCGAGGCTCTATCCACTGAGCCAACTGGCTAGGGCAAGATATGACATTTCTTAGCCCCTCCAGCAGCAGACTTTAGTTTTTTCCTCCAGGAGTGTGGTGGGAAAACCCTACATCACCTTCTTGGATTCTTATTACCCAGGTTACCAAGAACACTGCAAGTGGCGGCGTGCAGGGATCTTAGCCAATGAGCCCTGTGTTGTGTCTGCTGGGCTGGGGGCATGCCCTGAGCCACATAGTGTCCCCATTTTGTGTCCATAGCCCTTCCTCCCTCCACAGGTGGGGCATGGAATGCTATGGGCGCCACCATCTTTGTGTCAGAGTGATGGTTAATTTGCATATTACCCTTTTATTAGATTAGCTACTTGAAAGTTGTTAAGAGACTAAACAGTAAATGTTCTCACCACATACATACAAAAAAAGAAATGGTAATTGTATGACAGGATGGAGGTGTTCCTTTGGTGGTAATTGTATTGCAATATATACTAGTAAGTGAATCAAATTAGCACATTGCACACCTTAAACTTATACAATGTTTGCTTCCTACCATCTCACCTCAGGAAACATCTGAAGCCTTTCTGTTCCATAATCGGGGATGCTAAGTATTATCACTTTATTAAGGTGGTATCCATCAACTCTCTTCATCCTAAGGCACCTTTTCCCATTTTTAAATTAACAAGTAGTGGAGGAGAAACCGAGATGGTGGCACAGGTAAACACCTGAACTGCTACCTCGCACAACAATTTCAAAAGACAAAATGGACATCATCCAGACCACAGGAAGGCTGGCTGAGTGGAAATTCTACAACTAGAAGGAAAGGAAAAAGCACACTGAGACTCACAGGAGCTGCAGAAGTGCAGAGATATGGAGGCACATACATAGAGAGGGCTGGGAACAGAGTGGGGCTGGCTTTTGCAATCGGGAGGGAGACACAAGCTCCCGACTGCTCTGAACTCAGTTCCGGAAGAGACTCTGGGGACCCAGATTCATATGGGGAGAAACTGGACTGTCTGAAAGTGGGTGAAATTCGAGGGTGGCTTTCTCTCAGAGGTGTTTACAGCAATTACCGCAGGACACTGAGACCCAGGGCCTCTTAGGGCAGGGCTGATGGGAAGCCATTGCTGTCTGCCCCATCCTGTAATCCTGCCCCACAAGCCATTGCTATTTGCTCCACCCTGAGACTCTGCCCCATCCAAGCTGAACACAGAGGCTTTTTCATATGAATGGCCTGGTCCTTTAAATTCTAAACTTAACAAACTGCAGCTGAGTCAGTGAGACCCAGAACATCCAAAAGAAGGCCCAAGGCCCTACAGAAGCTTGCATTGCTTCATAGCTGGACCTCATCTGGGCATCTCTAAAACCCAATCAAAGAAAAGGAATCTGCAGATCTCTCCATAGCTCCTACTGAGTGGCCTCAGGCAGAGG
>PVJN01054546.1:0-13362 GCA_004026805.1 Lasiurus borealis | reverse complement strand
GTGTCTGGCTATGTAGTTCTCTCTCCTACGTTGATTGAGCCGCACAAACGTGTGCTCCGTGGATCTCTGAGTCCGCTGCGTGTCTGTGGATCTCTGAGTCCGCTGCGTGTCCATGCTGATTGGAGAGCGGAGCTCTGGGTCCCCGGGTCCCCAGCTGTTTGATGGGTGCGCAGCTGCCGGCTTCAGATGGCTGCAGACATCCACCTCCCTCTGAAAGATTACATTCTTTAACTTTTAATATTATAAGTAGTATAGAAAAGATCATTTTTAGTCATTTGATTTTAGATTTTGGCATAAATATATCCATCAAAGGTTTTTGTTCAATTGACATTAAATGATTAGTTATAGATTATTTCCACTTGGGTAGTTTATCCAGAACGTTAGAAAACCAAAGCTAAAATTAAGGACAAGGCTCTATATATTCATTTAAATTATATTTAATTACCAGTTCTATTGACAGGCACTATTCTAGAAAGTGAACACTCAGTAATAAGCAAGGGTAACAAAAAGCTCTCTTCCAATGAAGCTTGTATTCTAGAGAGAAATCTTTGGTAGATTTGCCAAAGCAAGGAATTAGAGTTTCCAAAATGTTAATAGAGATCACACAGACAAACAAAGATTGTGTTAAAGTGAGGTTAGGAAATTGTGTACTAAACAAAATGAAATTGTTTTTGTTTGTTTGTTTGTTTATTGTTGTGGGATATCCAGGAGTTTTTCTTTGCCAAGTGGATTGTGAACTTCCAAGGTAAGAACATAGTAGGCAATATAAAATAAATTCTTTTGATCACTGAGCAAGTTTTTCCCCACAGAATGATTCAGAAAAATGATTAAGGCTCTGTTGGAAAGCAACAGCTTGGTGGAAAACTTTTATAGTTGGATGATGAGCTAAGTCATTAAGACAGAGACCTATTACATTCCCCAGATAGGGCCCAACAGTGAATTCCAATTCATTAGACTCTCCAGGATTTTATGCCTTGGCATCAGTTCAGACATATAAAACAGGCCACCGAATGCATCTTCAACAACTAAAAGATAACTGAGAAGGATCATAGGGATGATATACAGTTTGCTTTGTTAAATCAGAACTATAGCGATGCCACACCTACAGTGCAGGTGCCTAATGTTCAAGGGCTATAGACTCAGAAACTTGAGTTAAAATCCAAACTCCTGGATTTGCTGAGTATTCTCAGATGAGTTGCTCACTTCTCTGAGGCTATTGTTTTGCTGTAAGAAAGAGGAGATAGTAGTCTTTTCATGGCTCATTATGAGTCCCAAAGAAGATTTTTTGGTGATGTGCTTTATCACCTTGGCTCAGACTACAGAGCTGGATGCACTATCATGAGCCACATGGTTATGCCCCTCATCCAAATGGGTATTTTTGCAATGCAGGAATCTCTTATTCCATCTAAATGACATAACATGGCCGTTCCCTTACTTATAAGGAATGCTTCCTCCAAGCAGAGCACTCAGTATTAGAGACTCAATCAAGTACAAATCTGTTTTCAAATTTACATAGTTTGAGTACAAAAAGTGTACTTACATTTCCAGTATACTGTCAAATATAGCATTGCTTATGTGTTATTGTTTTTAAAAATGGAACATGCTTATTTTTGTATTAATTATGCTTGCAAGCTGATTTTCCCTACTAGACTGCTGTAATGTTGAAAATATTATAAAAACATATTTTACCAAAATTATTACTTGATTTTTTTGGAACCTGAACTTCCCTTAAATTATTTTATGGAACTTACCATCTTCCAAATGCTCTTGCAGTTCTTGGTCAGCAGTCTGTCCTCCCCAGCAGAGAGACTGAAAAGAAACTGTTGGTAAGATTCTCTTAGTAGCTCCAAGTTGTCAGGGCTGACATGCAGGGTCCTCTAGTAAAGAAATCATTTTCCTCCATCAACAGCTTTGAGAAGTGAAATAACAAAACCATAATCTCTCCAAAAAAGGCATTAGTGATGGTTAGAAGGCTGAAGGGGAGGCATTTGCTGACTTGACAAACCATGATTATTTTTTACAGCTCATGAAACTGTCTTTTAAAGAGACATGTTCTATGGCCTTCAGTTTGAGGCACTCACAATTTTAGAAATGTCATCTTTTGGAAAGATGAAATGCTTCAATGAAAAAAGAAGAGAGATATTAATAGCATAGTTTTGCTTAGTGCTAAACTTCTGTTGGCATAGAAGAGGGCAGAAAACACATCTTCAAAGGCCCGTGGGCTGGGAAGTTGTACCACCTCTTAGTACAGATAACCCTTTTTGTTCTTTAATAACAAGGTCTGTTAGTCTGCTCTATTTTATAAACCAGTGGTTCTCAACCTTTTTAATGCTGCAACCCTTTAACACAATTCCTCATGTTGTGGTGAAGCCCAACCATAAAATTATTTTCATTGCTACTTCATAACTGTAATTTTGCTACTGTTATGAATTGTAATGTAAAAATATCTGTGTTTTCTGATGGTCTTTGGCAACCCACAGGTTGAGAACCACTGCTGTAGAGCCTAAGACATTCGGAAAACACAGATATTTACATTATGATTCATTAATTGTTTTAAAGGGTCATAGCATTAGAAAGGTTGAGAACTACTGTTACAAACAGACTCGAGGCCCAGTGCATGAAATCTGTAAATAGACTGGGAGGAAGTGTTCCTCAGCCCAGCCTGAACTCTCTCCAATCTGGGATCCCTCTCACAAACCAGGACTGCTGGCTCCCAACTGTTCACCTGGGTGCCTTCCTGATTACCCCTAACCGCTTCTGCCTATCAGCCTAATCACCCCCTCTAACTGCTGGCATGCCAGGCTTATTGATGCCTAATTACTCTCCTGCCAGCTTGGTCACCCCTCACTGCCCTCTATTGCAGGCCTGGTCCCCCCAACTGCTCTTCCCTGCAGACCCAGTCACTCCCAGCTTCCCTCCTCTGCTGGCCTGGTCATCCCTAAATGCCCTTCCCCTGAAGGCTTGATTGCCCCCATCTGTCCTCCCTTGCAGGCCTGCTCCTTCCCAACAGCCGTCCCCTGATGACCATCTTGTGTCCACATGCCCCCTTGTGGGGCAGCCATCTTAGACCACATGGGAGCAGCCATCTTGTGTGTTGGAGTGATGGTCAATTTGCATATTGCTCTTTTATTGAATAGGATAATTAATGGCCTGAATTGAATTATGGTTTTTCTCCTTGATAGGTGGTGATTGGAGCATATCAATTATTAACCTCAGTGAGTTTGATTTTTTTTTTCTTGTGTAAAAAAGGAAAGGAGTAGCAGTGTTCTTTTTGACTGTTGAGATAATCAGTAGCTAAAGAGACCTGGTAAAATATGTCACATGTCACTCTTCTACTCAAAATCTTCCAATAGCTATCCATGTAACTTGAAGTAAAGCTAAGATACTGACAATGGAATACAAGAAATGTATCACGGATCTGCTTCCCCTTCCTCTTCTATGACCTTATTAAGCTTCCCTCTAACTTTGCTGGCCTCCTTTTTGTTGCTTAAACAAGCCAGGTTCATGCCTGCCTCAGGGCCTTGGCACATGCTGTTCCCTTTAAGTAGAGTGCCTTAGTTCAGAGGTTAGCATATCTTGGGTCTTTAACTAAAATATCACCTTCTCAGGGATCCTATCAATCTTATTTAATATTGCAAACGTTCTTTGTTCCTTGCTCCAACCCCGTTGTTCTTCTTTACTATTTCCCCCCATAACACTTATCACCACTTAACATATATATTTTGCTCATTTATTATGATTGTTATCTGCCTTTCTCTTCCTAAATGAAGCTTTTGACAATAATAGGGTTTTTTTTTCCTGTTCACTGGTGTAATCCAAGCCCCTGGAAGAGTGGCTGGCACATAGTAGACACTAAATAAATAAATATTTATTAGATGGGTGCATATTAAATTATAAACAATTAAAGCACCTAACACTGTGTTTTTTGTTTAAAAAAAAATAGGAAGAGTTAAGAGAGACACTGACTTGAATGGGTAGCATATTTAAAACTTTATTCCATAGATTTGTAGCAATAGTCAAAAAATCAACCCACATATCACTTGCTGGTCACAAAGGGAACACATGTTAAAAAATAAATTTTATAAAAGGAATTTTTTTACAGAAGAAGACTATCTAGTAAATGTTGAAGGAGTGGTAGGAATAAAGAATCACCATTTTACAGTTCAGTGAAATAGCTGATCTGGCACAGCTCATCAATGAGACAGAGGAGAAAATTGATAGCTGAGTGTGACTAAACTATAAACCCACAGATTTCTTGCTAGTCATATAATTAGGAGTATTTTTTAAAACACAATTATCTTACTGCCTTTATTTGCTATGTCAAGATCCTTAGGAGATAAGAGGAATTCAAAGAAGAGATGTGTGCTCCTACATAAACACTTCTACTCACCCCAGAACCCCAAATCCAGGGCCCAAGCTGTTTTATGGTAGGGCCCGTGTCCCTCCAAATGCCAGCGAGTATTCTGCCACTGGTGTGGGTAGCAGCCTGCAATCTTTAACCTTACCAATAGAGCTTATAAGTAAGTTATCTAATAAAAACAGCTTCATACAGAGCTTTATTTCCCCCACTGACTCTATTTTTACTTCCATTCAGCTCTCCTTTCACTCCTAGATTATTCAACTCGAATGTTATGTTTTTCTAAGCAATTAATATCAGTGGTTTCTTCTAGTCCTCACTGTTCCTTGTCACTTTCATCACATGATAAATCAATAGTTTGGGCTCTGCAGAAGCCATTGGTGAGGAAAGAGTTTCTTTGCCAGCACAATCCGGCCACCCATCCTCTCTGTAAACCACCTGGAGAAAGGATTAATATCACTTTCAGGTATAAAACCACCTGATGCCTCAGTTTCTGAAAAAGGAAAGAAAACAGAATTCAGTTGGAAAACAACTCAGAGGAAACTGGGAATTTGTTGCCTGCAAAGGAGTCATCTAGTCCTAGGCATCCTGATGAATAAACCCTCTGCAAGGAGCATTGTCTAAACTCAGTCTTTCCTTTTTTTCCTCTTCTTTTTTTCTGTTTACTCTTTTAAAAGGAGAATTAAAAATCCATTTCCTTCCTAAGCAGAGAGTTTATGGTGGATAATAGGATGTCAATAATTATTTAGCCTAGCTGGACTCTAGATTGCATAGGGACTTGCTTGTAAGTGATACCATTTTAAAAACTAATGAAACTTCACAGCAAAGCTAAATATAACATCCAAAAACACAGCAGAGGGGCCTTGTGAACCACATTCTCTCCTTCGCAGGCCAGCCTTGTGAATGCACCTCCCAGACTAGCAGCCTGGCTTTTGATTAGAAAGTTCACATAGAAATTAAAATAAAATATTTTTGGAACTTCTTTTTTTGATAATAAAATTGCTTTATGGATTTAGAGAAAATGGACTGTGGTTTTGGTATTTCTGTTTATGTCACACCTAGAAGGCAATTTTGTAGTGGTCCTGACAGTTTCACCAGCCCTAACTCTCTTTTTCTCTTTTTCTTTGTGCATGGGCTCCCACTTTTAATCTTCATAAACTCCATACTTTAAATATTGACTGTTAAGCATGTACCATATAGGAATAGTCCAAATGATCTTAGGGTTTTCTTTAAGCTTCACAAAATAGCCCTGTCTGATAGTCTTCATGGATGGACAGATTGGGAAGTCCAGCTGGTGAGGTGTGAGCATAGTTAGAGGTAAGGTGTAAGGATCTACCAGATGGATCCTCTGAGCTTCCACTATCAGAATCAAGGCCCAGAATTAGAAGGTGCAGTATCCAATCTCAGTAAAACAGTCCAACATGATCAGCCCAGAATGGAGAGCCAGGAGGTCAAATCATCATGTGCAGTCAGAGCCAAGCTGAGGACTGGAGAAATTCTGTGGTCGTGGTTTGTCTTTCAGAGGTGTTTAATGTGGTGATGATTGTCTTGAGCCTAAATGAGTGACAGATGAAAAAGGCTAAGGGAAGGGGACATTTTCAAGTACCCAACAAGTTTTGGAAAACTGCCAATTCCTGGGAGAATATGCAAATGAACAATGGCCAATCCACATATGTTCACAGAGTTCTGACCCATCGGTTCTGAAGCAATCAGCTCAGAGTAAGCAGGATCTGGTCAATAATTGTCATCTTCCCTATGTTTTGCCTTCCTTTTCCAATTCAGTAACAACCAGAGAAAGTTAAATATGGTCTTCCAACCGTTCACGTAAGATTCAATGCTTCTAGTTAGCCCACATCCAGGTTCCTCAACAGCATTCAGTCAGAGCATAGAAGTTTATCATTTTTCACTCCAAGGCTTTTTTCCACTCTTCTGCTTTTCTATGAGTTTCTGCCAAATGCAAGTGACGAGAGCTAATTCCCCTGCTAACCAACAAGCTGAACAAATAGCCTGGGTATCCCCCTTTGGATACTCTGTTTATTTCCACAGATGTATAATAGACATATGAAAACTCATTATGTACAAAAGCATCCCAGAACCTACACATCTGAATAATGTGGCTCTCTTCAAGTATTGTCTTTGGAGAACTAAAATATATTTCAATGATACTATAATGTAATTACTCAAAATATTTTGGCATTCCTTTTTTTGTAAGCATTGAATTTATAGCTTGGGTCATAGGATTGGATAGTGGACTCACTTTCCATCTCACCATACTTTGACAGTTTTATCCTCTCTCTCTCTCTCTCTCTCTCTCTCTCTCTCTCTCTCTCTCTCTCTCTCTTCTCTCTCTTTTGTACACACACACACAAGTACACCTCATTTCTGGCCAAGAATACGCCTTAATGGTAATATTCACCATCCCTGTCTCCAAAATGGTTTTTAATTATTTTCCTAATCAGCCCACACCTCCACAAGAGTATTTTATTTACCAAAATTATATTCCAAAAAGTGACTAAATGTTTTGCCATCCATTTGAGAGATTTGTCAGACTCTTCCTATCTTTGTATTTTGCTGTTCAGGAGGACAAGGGAAAATATTTAATGCATTTTGCTTTGTCTCAAATATGTCCTAAATCCATTCTCTCCCTTGTTCTTCCGCACATGAGAGGCATCTCCAGTGTGCATATCAGAGTGGGGGTGTGGGGGAGGAGTGGGCCCTGCCTCACTGGCAAAACAATTGTGAGTTCTCACTCCCTTGGCATGCTCATGGAACAGGCGCCTTCATGTTTGCTCTCATCAGTATCTGTGGCAGAGATCATTTTGGAAAATTATAAAACACGTGAGCAATTGCAAGCAATAGTTTTGGCTTTCATTCTCATTGTAAATTTTTATGATATAATGATACTTGTCCCTGTACATCAGTGTTTTTGTTCACAATGTTCAAATATCAGAATTCTGCCAACTGGCTCTTTCAGTCTGGGTGAGCTTATAATGATTCTAGCTCTTGTAATGGGACTAAAAAAGCAGCTCTGGGTCAGCAATGTTCCCTTTGTTGTAAATCTGGCATGCACTGACACAAATGTTAGGGACATGCTGGAGTGTTTATGATGTACTCAAGCTGTAGAGCTGAAAGCCCACTGATGGACAATTGCTGGAAACAATCTATAAACAATTTATCATAAACATATTCAAAATGGGCACTTTGCTTTGAAATGGTAAAATCATTGACTTGTTTGGAATACCCACAGGGATCCTTGAAATTCTTCAGAAATTCTCTAAGTGGAATGCTATGTGATTGGGGGACTAGAGGGACATTTGAGCAGTTTTATTTTAATTTTTCACCCTATACCAGTCATTATGGCTGAGTGAGTGGGAGTTTCCCCAATCCTCTACTTCTTCTTGTCGCTCAAGAAATTTCCTACCTTTCTTAGTCTTTAAACATAATTACTTCTCAGGGACATGTTCATTGGTACTCCTTTCCTGTCTTTCAAATGACCTTGAGGGACTGGCAGAAAAAAAATCAAGGAGACGCTGAGTCTGATGGTTGTTTCTCTGAACATTATCTCCTCGCTGGGAGACCAAGGATGAGAAAAGGATGCTTCTGCTCTAATATATCCTGACTCAGGAATGGCAGCCATTGCTCATGAGCCCAGGCAGCTCTGAGGAAGAAGTCATCTCCTCAGTCTGCTGCCCTTTGGCACTTCTCTGCCCCTAACCTGGGAGTAGACGCAGTCCTCTCTTCTCCTATAGCAAGATGTACTGATCTCCATCGTAGCACATCACTCTAATTGCTGGTGTATGCACTGGTTATTCATTCCTTAGGGCAGGGACTGCATCTTAGCATTCTGTATTAGCTGCTGAACCAAGTAAGCAATAATGAGAAGTGACCAAATTGGTGCTGAGCACTTCAGGGAATCAGGAATAAACTATGTAAGTATATATATGTAGAATCACATATATACATCCATAAATATATTTAAATGACATGATTTAATAGTTTTTTTTTTAAATATACTTTATTGATTGTTTACAGAGAGGGAGAGAGAGAGATAGAAACATCAATGAGAGAGAAACATCGATCAGCTGCCTCTTGTACACCCCCTACTGGGGATATGCCCACAACCAACGTACGTGTCTTTGATTGGAATCAAACCCAGGACCCGTCAATACCCAGGCCAACACTCTGTCCACTGAGCCAAACTGGCTAGGGCTAAATGACATGATTTAGATTCTCTGGGAATTATTGGTAGAAGAAATAAATTTGTGTGAAATAAAGTACAGTGAAAGTATGTCATAAAACTATACAACCTTTCTTTTTCTTTATTGGTTTTAGAAAGTGTTTTTATTTGATATTATAGAGAACGCCAGAAAATTTTACAGATTAAAATTCTTATAGCTAATTTCTATTATTCTGCTTCCTATATTTAAATTTTATAAATATTCATTAGCTTTACAAGAGTATAATGTTATTTATAAAACTATCTAATGATAAACACATTATCCTTTAATATTTACATTAAATATTGACTTATCTTTCTATTTAAATCTGTAAAACTCTTAAATTTGTCCAGAAAATTTGCAATTCTTCCAATTACCAATTATTTTTACATTTTACTCTTGTAATAAAAAAATATAATGTATACTTCAATTGAGTGATAGAATTGTTTTTTGCTATCACATGAATGAATCTTTTTAGTTAACTTTATTTTTTAAATATATTTTTATTGATTTCAGAGAGGAAGGGAGAGGGAGAGAGAAATAGAAACATCAATGATGAGAGATAATCATTGATCAGCTATCTCCTGCATGTCCCCTACTGAGGATCAAGCCCACAACCTAGGCATGTATCCTTGATCAGATTCAAACCTGGGACCTTTCAGTCTGCAGGCCAGTGCTCTATCCACTGAGCTAAACTGGCCAAGGCCTAGTTAACTTTATTTTTAAGAGTATTACTGGAGTTTCCCATTTTTCCTCCCAAGCCCCTCTCTACCCAGTCCCTTTACCATACTATTGTCTATGTCCATGGATTATACATAGAAGTTCTTTGCTTATTCTCTGTCCATCACCCCTCCCCCATTTCCTCTGAGATCCTCAATTTGTTCTATGCTTCCATGCCTCCCAGCGGTTCTCAACCTATGGGTCGCAACCACTAGCAGGGTGGCTTAAGACCATTGGAAACACAGATATTTACATTACGGTTCATAATAGTAGCAAAATTACAGTTATGAAGTAGCCATAAAAATAATCTTATGGTTGGGGTCACCACAACATGTGAAGCTGTATTAAAGGGTTGCGGCATTAGAAAGGTTGAGAACCACTGCTCTAGACCTATTTAATCCATTTATTTTGTTCGTTAAATTGCACACATGAGTGAGATCATTGTGATACTTTTTTTTCTCTAACTGGCTTATTTTGTTTAGCATAATACTCTCCAGGTTCCTCTATGCTGTCTCAAAGGGTAAGACATCCTTCTTTTTAAAAATATATTTTTTAATTGATTTTTAGAAAGAAAGGAAGGGAGAGGGATAAAGACATAGAAACATCAGTGCATGTCCCTACTGGGGATGGAGCCTGCAACCCAGATATGTGTCCTGACCAGGAATGGAACTTTGACCTCTTGGTTCCTGGGTCGACTCTCAACTGCTGAGTCATACTGGCCAGGAAGATCCTTTTTTTTTTTTTTTTTTCCCTTCCAATTGGCTCCTTGTGAGACTGAAAGCATAAGATGTAAAAATCACTTATGAAACTTAACACTCTTAACCCTGGCCAATGTTGTTCAGTATTGGCCCATACACCTAAGGGTTGTGGGTTTGATTCCCAAAGATATGTACCTGGGTAGAGGAAACAGGTTAATCTGTCTCTCTCACATTGATGTTTCTCTCCTCTCTCTCCTCCCACCTTTCCTTCCACTCTCTCTAAAAACTAATGGAAAAAATATCCTGGGATGATGTTTAACAACAACAAAACATACAACACTTTGAAGAGAGAGGTAATATATTATTAATATAATACAATGTGACTTTTAAAAATCACATTCTATTTTCTCAGAGAGAGGAGATTTCAGTGCCAGGGAACTTTAGTAGTAGAACTTCTTATTGCTTCAGAAAACCTAGTATCTTGAAAATGTAGTGACTAATTATATTAAGGAGGTTTTGTCTATCTGTGGGCTTGGTCTTATTCACTTCAACCTTTAACTCACTTGATTTCTTGTGGAGAGTGGCTACAGTATTTGGACAGGTCCAAGTCTCTAACTAATGAGAGACACAGTCCTCTCATGGCCACATGCAAGTCCCAGCTTGGAGGACAAAGCCCTCTCAGCAAAATTATAGCCAACAGCTATAGTTGTAAGCTTGAACCTATGTGCTAACACATAGCCTCACGTGTCTGATTGATATGGGCTTGATAGCCTTCAGGTGCATGTAATTGAGTAGGATCAAAACTTATGAGAATGTTGTAAACATCTTGACCATACCTTTACTTTGCCTCATGGCATCTGGCTATAAAATAAAGACACAGCTTGTAGTCTGTGGCACTGTCACTAGCTTTCCAATAGAGAACCTCTCTATCAGAGAGGACAGTGTCACATTGAGACCTAGCTTTCATTCTCTTTTCTGTCTTTTCCCAAACCTTCACTGCCCCCACTCAGGTTCACCCTTGGCCATGCTGGCATGGCACAATTTCTCTGTATATAATTTGGATTAGAGTTCTAAATTCCCTTTCAGCTTTTAAGTACGATTATTTATTTCTTATTGTTTAAAGTATTACAAATAGCAGTACGTATGTCTCCTTCTTTTTCTATTGACTTTCCCCCAGCTTTCTCTACCTCCCCTCGCCACACATGCCCTCACCCTCATCCCAGTGTCTTGTGTCCATTGATTATGCTTATATGCATGCACACAAGTCCTTCGGTTGATCTCTTTCTTACCTCTCTCTCCCCAACCTTCCCCATCCTTTCTGCTGTAGTTTGACAGTCTATTTGATGCTTCTATGCCTCTGTACCTATTTTTATCAGTTATTAATGTTGTTTATTATCTATAAATAAGTGAGATCATGTGTTATGTTTCTTTCACTGCTGGCTTATTTTCCTTAGCATAATGCCCTCCAATTCTATCCATGCTGCTACAAATGGTAAAAAGCCCTTCTATTTTATAGCAGCATAGTGTTCCATTGTGTAGATGTACCACGGTTTTCTAATCCACTCATCAGCTGGTGGGCATTTAGGCTGTTTCCAAATCTTAGCTATTGTAAATTGTGCATCTATGAACATAGGGGTGCATATATACTTTCTGACTGGTGTTTCTAGTTTCTTGGTATATATTCCTAGGAGTGGTATTACTGGGTCAAATGGCAGTTCCAGTTTTAAATTTTTGAAGAAATCTCATACTGTTTTCACAGTGGCTGCACCAGTCTGCATTCCCACCAGCAGTGAAGGAGGGTTCATTTTTCTCTGCATCCTCTTCAGCACTTGTCATTTGTTGATTTGTTGATGATAGCCACTCTGTCAGATGTGATTGGGTACCTCATTGTTGTTTTGATTTGCATCTCTTCAGATAATTAGTGACTTTGAACATGTTTTCATATGTCTCTTGGCTTTTTGAATTTCCTCTTTGAAAAGTAACTATTTAGGTCTTTTGCTCATTTTTTGATTGGGTTGTTTCTCTTCCTTTTGTTAAGTTGTATGAATTCTCCGTAAATGTTGGAAATTAAACCCTTATATGAAATAGCAGTGGCAAATATGTTCTCCCATGCAGTGGGCTTTCTTGTTGTTTTGTTGATGGTTTCTACATATAGGTCTTTTACCTCTTTAGTTAGGTTTATTCCTAAATATCTTAATTTTTTTTGGTGTGATGGTAAATGGGATTGCTTTTTTAGTTTCTCTTTCTGTAATTTCACTATTAGTGTATAGAAATGCCACAGACTACTTAGCATTAATTTTGTATCCTGCTACATTGCCAAATTCATTAATTAAGTCAATTAGTTTTGGGATGGAGTCATTTGGGTTTTTTATGTACAATATCATGTCATCTGCAAATAAGGAGAGCTTTACTTCTTCTTTTCCAATTTGGATGCCTTTTATTTCTTCTTCTTGTCTAATTGCAATGGCTAATACTTCCAGTACTATGTCAAACAGGAAAGGTGAGAGTGGGCATCCCTGTCTTGATCCTGTTTTTAGGGGAAATGGTTTTAGTTTTTGCCCATTGAGTATGATGTTAGCTGTAGGTTTATCGTATACGGCTTTTATGATGTTGAGGTATGATCCTTCTATTCCCACTTTGCTGAGAGTTTTTATCAAGAAACGTTGTTGGATTTTGTCAAATGCTTTTTCTGCATCAATTGATATGACTATGTGATTTTTATCTCTCAATTTGTTTATGTGATGTATTGATTTGCGGATATTGTACCATCCCTGCATTCCTGGGATGAATTCTGCTTGGTCATGGTGTATGATCTTTCTGATGTACTTCTGGATCCGATTTGCTAGAATTTTGTTGAGGATTTTGGCATCTATGTTCATGAGAGATATTGGCCTATAAATCTCTTTCATTGTGTTGTCTTTATCTGGTTTTGGTATTAGGATGATGCTGGCTACATAGAAGGTGTTTGGAAGTGTTCCTTCTTCTTGAATGTTTTTGAATAGTCTGAGGAGGATAGGTTTTAATTCTTCCTTGAATGTTAGGTAAAACTCTCCTGTGTAGCCATCTGGTCCCAGGCTTTTATTTGAGGGAAGCTTTTTGATGACTGCTTCAATTTCTTCCATAGTTATTGGACTATTGAGATGGTTGGCTTCCTCCTCATTGAGTTTTGGAAGGTTATATTTATCTAGGAAAATGTCCATTTCTTGCAGGTTGTCCAGTTTGTTGGAATAGAGTTGTTCATAGTATTTTTGAACAATCCTTTGTATTTCCCCAGGGTCTGTTGTTATTTCTCCTCTTTCTTTTCTGATTTTGTTTATTTGGGTCTTCTCTCTTTGCTTCTTGATGAGCCTGGCTAGAGGTCCATCAATCT
>PVJN01054545.1:0-13398 GCA_004026805.1 Lasiurus borealis | reverse complement strand
CGTTAACGCCTCACTGGCTAAGCTCTGAAACAAAGCCTGGTCCTCTCAGTGCTTCTCACGCCCACATCCGGCCGCGTACCTGCACCAGCCCCCGCTTGTACATGGCGCACAGGATGAAGAGCGAGTCGGCCGACCACTCGACGTGCTGGATCTGGTCCAGGCAGGTGTAGAGCTGCAGGATCTGCAGGCTGCGCACCTCTCGGACCACCAGGCGGTACTGCACGCAGGAGGCCTGGACGGGGGAGGAGACAATGACATCCTGTGCCCCCGGGGGCCGCGCCGCGTGGGGAAACCCGCCGGCCTCTCTCCTCTCTCACAGGTTTTCTGTCTAGAAGGTTCCATGTTTACCACAGAGTACATGGCCCGTTACGAAAATGAGCCGATAAAAAGATAGAACCGAAATATACAAACCAGATGTCAACACGGTTGTCTTTCAGCATCGAGTAGTACTATTTTAACACTCTCTCCTGAAGCAATTGTCTACTCCTTTCTTGTTTTTTTTATAATATACCTACTTCTTATTGATTTCAGAGGGTAAAAATCAAAGTAGCAAAATTAAGCAAGGAAATGTAATTTCCCTCTTTATAACTCACTAGAATTTCCATAAAAGATTTTTTTAAAAACTAACTTGTGGGCATAGGGGGGCACTTTGAAAAATACACCCATGCCGAAACCGGTGTGGCTCAGTGGATAGAACGTCAGCCTGCGGACTGAAGGGTCCTGGGTTCAATTTCGGTCAAGGGCACGTGCCTTGGTTTCGGGAACATCCCCAGTAGGGGGTGTGCAGGAGGCAGCTGATGGATGTTTCTAACTTTCTATCCCTCTCCCTTCCTCTCTGTAAAAAAATCAATAAAATATATTTTTTAAAAAAAGAAAGAAAAATACACACAGGTTTCTGGAGTGCCATGTAAGCTACAGAACACAGGGCATTTTGTGGCTGAACGCTAGTTTACGCCTTTGAATGAAACCTCTGTACAGAAGGCAACTGGGTAATTCTTTTTTATATTTTATTGATTTTTTACAGAGAGAAAGGGAGAGGGGTAGAGAGCCAGAAACATCGATAAGAGAGAGACATCCATCAGCCACCTCCTGCACGCCCCACACTGGAGATGTGCCCGCAACCAAGGTACATGCCCTTGACCGGAATCGAACTTGGGACCTCCCAGTCCGCAGACTGACGCTCTACCCACTGAGTCACACCGGTTTCGGCCAACTGGGTAGTCTTCAGAGACCCGGACAAGGATAAGGGAGTGTGAGAAGCAGCTCCAGCTGGGAGAGAGCCACGAGGAGCAACGGAACCAAAAACACTCTTTAGCCGGCACGACTCTGTCTCTGAAAGGCTTTTCCATGACAACTACCTCCCACCCCCCACCTGACCCCCTAACCCGGATTCTGAGGTCACACACTGGTCTCCCCGGCACCTTTCAAACTGAGCCGCTGGGACGCGCAAGAGACGTGGCTGGCAAGTTACGAGGAGGACGATCTGGCAAAAGGGAAGTGTGTGGAAGGCCCCCTGCCCTGTTTAGGGGAATTCCGACTTAGGGGGCCTCGAAGGTGGCACTCCCGATTATTCCTGGACCTCTCCAAACACGTCTGGGCCCCGGCCAGACCCCGCGTGGCGACTGGAATCCTCACGCCTAACCCCCGGATGCCCTGGCCTAGAGGACCATGCAAACACACGTGTCCCACCACCATCACTCACCCCACTGATCGCATCTAACGACGGAAATCCCAATGAAGGCCCAAGCAGGCAGGCAATGGAGGCGGCTCTGGCCGCTAAGCCCTCTCCCACAGTCAAACTGTGTCTGAGTAATGTCCCCCCGGGCGCTGCTGGTCCTGAGCTTCATGCACGGGGCAGCTCAGGGATGTGGGCACCACTCTGCACCCTGGAATGAAAGGCTCCCGGCCAGCGGTTCTCAACCTGTGGGTCTTAACCCCTTTGGGGGTCGAACGACCCTTTGACAGGGGTCGCCTAAGACTATTAGAAAACACCTATTTCCCATGGTCTTAGGAACCCACACACTGCTCCTCGGTGTAGCAACGTGTAGCCACGTAGTTTACTGTTGTCCTATGAAGACTGTTACCCATGCTACACCACGATTCACGACACAATTTCACTTATTTGTGATTAGAAATAAATATCTCACAATATACAATTGCATATTGTTTTTGTGATGAATCCCTATGCTTTAATGATGTTCCATTTGTAACAACGAAAATGCATCCTGCCTATCAGATATTTACATGACAGTTCATCACAGTAGCAGAATGACAGTGATGAAGTAGCCACGGAAATAACTGTATGGTGGGGGGTCACCACCCCATGAGGAGCTGCCTTAAAGGGCCGCGGCCTGAGGAAGGTGGAGAACCGCTGCTCCAGGCCCAGCAGAGCAGGCAGCCCGCTTCGCCTGGACACGCCATGCTAGCTGCGGGCACCATTTCCTGGGCAGATGGCGGAACCAGCCAAGGGGGCTGGGGAGGATGTCCGGAAGCAGCTGCCCACTACCCACTGGACAGAGGACAGAACTGTTTGCTTTTTTTTATAGCAAAATCACCACCACCGGCCGCCGTGTCCCGTGTCCTCCATGTGTAAGGAAAGCAGGGCTGCTGTCTGCAAGTGGACACCAGGTGCGGGGGGCGGGCACCTGCCCGGTGCGGTGCCCAGGCCACCTGCGCGGGTCCCCTGCCCGCCTCCCGCCGCTGCCCACCCCCCAGGCCCCGCGGCCGCCTCTCCGCTCCGCTATCCGGGGTTCCCCACGGGGGGCCCGGCCTCGGCGCAGGCCCTGCGGCCGCTCACCAGGTACTTGCCGTCCGGGGAGAACTTGCAGAGCTGGTTGGAGAGCTTGAACACCTCGGAGAAGTTCATGGCGAGCCCGCCCGCCGCGCTGCAGGGCGCTCCGCGTCCGCCGCAACCGCCAGCCCGCGCCCGGAAGTGACGGAGGCGGGAAGCGCGCCACAGCCTATCGGGGAGCCAGGGCACCCGCGGGGCATTGTGGGGCTTGTAGTTCGCTCTCCGGGCGCCTCCGCGCTTCTTGCGACCCGGGATTTCCGCGGTGCCTCCCTCCAGCCAGAACTGCAACCCCCCCCCAAAAAAACCCCACAAAAACAAACAAACAAAAAAACAACCAACCAAACAATCAAAAAACAAAAAACGCAGGACAAGCACTTATATTTGAATTCCAGATAAAGAACGAATCGTTTTTAATAAATTATGTTCCCAAATACTGCCTAGGACATCTACCAAAAAATTACCCGCTCCTCTGAAATTTACATTTAACGGGGCCTCCTATGTTCTGCGTATTTAGATTTATATCTGTATTTATACTTTATACTTTATTTAGATTTATATATGTATTTATACGTATATTTACGCATAAACTGTAAATACGTTTATGCGTAAATATACGTATATTCAAACATGTATTTGTATGCTAATATGTAATAGTGCATGTGCATACGTTTTGTGCAAGGTGCATAAACTTTCGTTTTTCTTTGTTTTGTTTGTGTATTTTTTTGCTAAATCGGGCACCTCCCCGGAGCGAGTCCCCCCCCTCCCCGACCCGCACAGCGAGCCCCCCACTTGCGCTCTGGTGCAGCTCAGATCCGGGGTGAACGAATTTGACACCTCCTCTGCGAGGAGAGCGAGTGGACCGCGCCCACCCTCCGCACGACGGAGCGCTGCCCCGGTTCGGATAACCCAGACCGCCCGAGTCCTCCTGGTACCTCCGCGCCCCTGCTCCCTGCGGGCGCCCCCACCCCAGCTTTTCAGAAGGAGCGTGTACGGGGTGCGAGCGCCCTCCTGCTCCACGGAGCCGGCCTGGCCTCCTCTCTCCCGGGCCGTCACCCCTGGGCGAGGCCTGGGGTGCCCGCCGCCTCGCTGGCACCAGGTGAGGCGCAGACCCGCGCGGCCAGACAACCTGGCCTGGCCAGCCCGGCTGGCGCGCGGCTCCACGGGCGACACTGACGCGGGGGTCACCCCAGCCTCGGCGCAGAGAGAGAGAACAGGGGGTCACCCCAGCCTCGGCGCAGAGAGAGAGAACAGGGGGTCACCCCAGCCTCGGCGCAGAGAGAGAGAACAGGGGGTCACCCCAGCCTCGGCGCAGAGAGAGAGAACAGGGGTCACCCCAGCCTCGGCGCAGAGAGGGAGAACAAGGGGTCACCCCAGCCTCGGCACAGAGAGGGAGGACGGGCGCTTGGCTCGTCCCACGTGGGAGAAGCACCGCGGCCCGCGGGAAGCCTCGGCCCGGGCAGTCCGGGGCGCAGAGAGCAGTTCGCGGCGCAGGACGCGCGTGTTGCCGTGGACACCGGCGCACAGGGCCAGCACCGCAGGAGACGGCGCCCGGGCCGGGGGCACAGCCGGGCCGGGAGGGAGCAGGTGCGGGAGCCGCCGGGAGCGTTTGCGTCTCCAGTCACCCCGCTGGTGCCGGGATCACCCCTCTCCTGAGGGCGGGCCTGGGCGGAGCGGCCTGGCCAGAGGGCCCGGCGTGGTCCTGACCTCGGCTCCTTGGGCGGTGGGGGTGCGGGGAGGGCCCCTTCCTTGGCCGAGGCGCCCCGTGGAGCCGGAGGAAAGCGGCTGCCCAACCCCCAGCCCCGCACCCTGCGCCCGGCAGGACCCCGCCAGGTGGACACTCCGTGGGCCGAGAGGAGCCCGCTCCAACGAAGGCGGAAATCCAGGCGCCCCGAGCGCAGCGCGGAGGAGCCCGGCGCGACCCGGGTGGAGAGGGGAGGCCGGGGGTCGGGGAGGGGCCGCGTCCGGGAAGGGAGTCGGCATCCCGGCTCCCCTCGCGGGCTCCCGCGCCCCGGCCCGCGCCCCCAGCCGCTGGCGGGACGCGCTCTAGTCTCGCCAGCAGGCGGACCCCGCTCCCGACCCTCGAACCCGCCCGGGGCCCCCGGCTCCGCAGGGGTGTCACGCGGCGGCCGGCGGCGGGAAGGCGGCGGGAAAGCGGAGCGAAGGAGGAGGGGCGGGGCGCACCGGGTCCCCGGCTCGGCCGCGGCCAGCTGGGGGGGCGGAGCGCCCGGCACCTCCAGGGCCCCGGCCGGGTCCCGCCGCCCCGCGCTTCTCCCGCCGCGGCCGCCCCCTCCCCGCGCGCCTCCATATAACCCGCCTCGACGGCCGCCGTGCGCCCTGCCTCCCGCCTCCGAGCGCGCGCCTGGCGGCCGGGGAAGGAGGGACGCGCGACGAGGGGGCCAGGGCCGGGCCATTCGGGGGCCGATGCTGGGGGCTCCGGCGGCACCAGGTAGGACGGCGCCCGGGGGACCTGCGCGCGGGTCGGCTTGTCCGCCGGGCTGGAGCGCGCAGGGCGGCAGGCGCTGCCGCTCTGGGCGCAGGAGCTGGGAGTTGGCGGAGAGACCCACACCAACAACGGGAGAGGGGGCGACAAGGGGTCTCCCTCGAGGTTCCACAGGCTCCCTGGACTCGGCTCAGAGACGGGGACCCCGCCAGGTCCAGGCCTAGAGGAGAGGCGAGTACTGACCTGTGTGGGGGCCTCTTGGGGGACAGGAGCAGCCTTGGGGTGCCAGGAGGGCCTCCCTCCTTCTAGCCCCTCCTCACCTGGGCTTCAAGGCCTCCTGCTAACCGCTCCCCCAGCTTCGAGGGAAGGTTGGGAATGTGTTCCTGGAGAGGCACGAAGCTCCTGCACCTCCCTGCCCCCCCTTTCCCCCACTCTGCACCCCTAAGCTCTGCACTCATGTTGATGGAGGCCTTAGCCCACCAACCCTAGGCACTCTCAGCCACCGTGACCACTAAGCTGAATCCCGGCCTCCCTCGGTTGCTAAGGAGCTAGTTTCAGAGGGGCCTCTCCCCAAGGCTAAATGCCGGCCTGTTGTGCTGAGTCTGGAGAGAGGACGGCCCCCTGGTTCCTGCCTCCCTCGGCTCCCTGCACTCCCGGCCCCAGAGCCATGGTCCTCGCAGCCTCTAAACCCCGGGCGGAGCTACTATAGCCGCTTACCCAGCCCGTTCGCGTGTCTGGTCCCTCAGCTGAGGTGCACCGCGTGTGCACTCGTCCACAGACACAGACCGGTGACGGGCAGACGGTGTCAACCAGGGGCGAGAGGCCGGGGAACGTGTGGGGTTACCGGCTGACCGGAGGCCGCTTGGTCCAGAGGGACTGTGGCTGGTTGGCTCGACACCTGGCCGTTGGGAGACCATCGGCACAGCGGTGTGGCGGGCTGGGGTTGCTGTCATGGGCGGTGCTGAGCTTTATAATTAATCCGGGGGGCGGGGGATGAGTCTGGTAAGCGGAAATAAAGCCGTGTTATAGCCACCCAGCCACCGTCGGTGGGTTTGCTCCGGGCATTGCCCCGCACCCAGAACAAAGGACAGCCTGTTTGCCGCTTTGCGGCCTGTGAACGTACGGTGTGTGCGTGCAAGTGGGAAACACGAGAAAAGTCAGGGAGCGGAGCTGTGGCGGAGGCCTGTGCGTTCCTCAGTGGAGCCTCCAGAGGCTGCTGATCCCTAGGCCTGGTGCCCTGGCCGGGTGGCTCAGTGGGTGGAGCGTCGACCTGGGTCCTCAGGGGTGGAGGACGGGGGGGATCGGGCTGTAGGGAGGGTGAGTGTTTATTTATAGGGGGTGCCCCACCCACATCCAAGAATGGATGTGTAACACTGAACACAGGCACACAGACCCAGGACCTGGGGGAGAGACAGACACCTCGGAACCCGGTGGGTGGGGGTCCTGCCTGCAGCAGCCGCTGAGGATGGCATTGGCGGGAGATGGCCACACCCAAGGGGACCGGTGCCCTGGGGGTGTGGGTAGCTCGTCCTCCTCGGGATGGGAGGCAGCTTCTGCTCACTGAGCTCGCCGAGTCCCGGGCGTGACCACCCAGGGGCTCCCTGACAGGTGTGGATGCCCAAGGAACATGGGTCACACAGCAGACGCGTCCCTCAACGCGCCTTCTGCTGCCAGCCCCGTGCAGGGGAGGGCGCCCCTTCATCTCCAGCCCGGGCACCTCTGCAGGAACGCCCATCAACGTGTTCCAAGATGTCCTTTTCTTTTTTTTATATAAATTTTATTGATTTTTCACAGAGAGGAAGGGAGAGAGATACAAAGTCAGAAACATCGATAAGAGAGAGACATCCATCAGCGGCCTCCCGCACGCCCCACAAGTGGAGATGTGCCCACAAGCAAGGTACATGCCCTTGACCGGAATCAAACCTGGGACCCTTCAGTCCACAAGCCAATGCTCCATCCACTGAGCCAAACCAGTCTCGGCTCTTTTCTTTTTTTAAAAAAATATATGTTAATGATTTTTTACAGAGAGGAAGGGAGAGGGATAGAGAGTTAGAAACATTGATGAGAGAGAAACATCCATCAGCCGCCTCCTGCACGCCTCCCACTGGGAATGTGCCCGCAACCAAGGTCCATGCCCTTGACTAGAATTGAATCCGGGACCCTTGAGTCTGCAGGCCGACACTCTATCCACTGAGCCACCCTGGTCAGGGCCGATGTGTCCTTTCCTGATGCCTTAGCCCCTTCGAAAATCTGTCACTCCCAGCCCCCAGTGCCCTGAGGGCACCTCTGTCTGCGGGATGCAGACCTTACTGCCACGCCCCATTTGATCCCCAGACACCGGGCAGTAGTGACCCTGCCCAGCACCTCCGTGTCCCGCCCAGAGCGCACGCCTGCAGCCAGCAGCATCCGCTCCGCGTCACCAAACACACAGGCCCTTTTCAAAGTCGCCGTCTCAGGGGCCCGGGGACGCCGGGACTCCTTTCCTGCGTGTGCGGCAGAGGAACGTGGGTTCTGGGCTCCAGAAAGGCTCCTGGAGGGTCCCGTGCCGGGCAGCTCACCAGGAAGTCAGCTCTGAGGCAGGCCCAGCAGTCCGGAGCCTTCCGCCCGCCCCGCCCTGTCCACTCTCCGGCCAGCGTACCTGCCCTCCCTGCCCAGCCCCCTTTCCCACCAGGCAGGACCCCAGGCGTGGGCATCACCGATGCCACCTCCCCCCAGCCCCGGTGTTGGAGCGGCCTGGCCCGCTCTCCTGCCACCCTGCCTGGTGCCAGCTGGTGAATCGCCCCAGAGACCAGAGGGGAGGTGCAGGAGGAGGCTGGGCGCTAATTGCTCACCTGCTGCCAGGCCCTGGGGGGCAGGTATGGGAGGGGGAGCCTCTGGCTGATTGAACGTTGTCTGCTCCTGAGAGAAGGGGTGCTGGGCTGGCCCTCCCACTTCCACTCCCTCCTGGGCCTTCGGAGGGGATACCCGGGGGCTGTGGTCTCTCTGGGACTGAAACAGGCGAGCAATGCCTGGGCGTTCTCTCTCGCCGCCTCCTGGCCTCAGGTCCCACCTAGGCGGTGCCCGCCTGCTACAGAGGCTGCAGGCTCCCCCTCAGGCCCTGCCCTCCCTGCAGTGATGGGGGGCGCAGCTTGAAGGGTCTGGGGGGCCACAGAGAGGGTCCCCCTTCAGGGAGGAGGCGGCAGCCCTGGCTGCCCTCGGGGCTCAGGAGGGACGGCGTGTGGGACAGGTCTGTCCGTCACTGTGCCCCTTGCAGGGGTCACCTGTCAGTGCAGCAGCTAGAAGGGGGGCCGCTATCCGAGGGTAACGGGGTGGGGGGGAGGCTGCTGGGGTCTTGGAGGAGCCGGGGTGACCGTGTGCCGCTGTGTCTGTGTCCGGACGGTGGCCGCCCCTTTTCTCTCCACCGCTTCCCGCCTCGAGGCCCGCACATCGGTCCCCGGTGGGTTTTCCCACGGGAGGAGGGCGTGCTCCGACCTGCTCCCGCTCCCGCTCCTTCAGCCCGGGCGCTGCCGGTCTAATTACCGGCGGTAACGAGGGAGGCCGCTCCGGTCGGGAGCGCGTCCCAGCGCTCAGCACGGGGCATCGCCCGGGGCGCTAATTGGATCCACGCGGAGAGTGGATTCAGGCCCAAGCTGCAAAATGGAGACGGGGGTCGGCCTTGTTCCGGGAACGGGGGACTCCCCCACCCCCACTCCCCACCGTGGGAGGGTTTTATTTCACCCCCATCTGAGGCTGTGTTTCCATTCGCATTCAGAGAGTGGCAGGAAGGGAAGACAGAGGGAAACAGGGATGTGAGGGAAGCACATGGATGGGTGCCTCCTGCACCTGCCGGACCGGGGCCAGGTGGGGAGGCGCCTGCCGCGGAGGCCCGTGCCCTTGACGGGGATCCACCCCGGATCCCTCTGGTCTGCGGGCCGCCCTCTGCCCACTAAGCCCCACGGCCAGGGCCCCTGGGAGCGGTGAAAGCCTGGGTCCCGGGAGGAGCCAGCGTCTCAGGAAATGAGCAGGAAGTGGTGTATGCAAAGTGCCTGTGACCCAGGAGACTCGGCCGATCCGAGCAACCGCTGTGTGACCCCGAGTTCAGGACCATCTGCCTGGGGTGGCCGGGAGGGAGCCTCAGACCCCCAAGTCCCCGGCGGGACCCCCGTGCTGTGTGGTTGATCTTGGACAAACCCACTCACTCCAGTGGACTTGCGGGAAGCAGGGCTGCGGCTGAGAGGCCCAGGGGCGGTCAGGGACCCGCACAGGTGGCTGGAGAGACGCATCTTTGTCAAAGGATCGCACAGCAGAATTGTGGCTCTCCGAACCCCCTCCCTGCTCTGTGGCTGGCACCCGACCACGGCACGAGGGGCTGGGGTAAATCCAGGTCCCGAGCTGGGCGATGGGCTGAGAGTGTCAGGGTGATGGGCTGAGAGTGTCTTCATGAAGGTTCTCAGGAGAGGAGAGGGGAGTCGGGCAGAGGCGTGGCCACGGAAGCAGAGGCAGAGGGTGACGTGGAAGGGGCGGAGGGTCCCGGGCCAGGGATGCGGCGGACGCTGGGAAGGTGGGGAAACGGAGCCCGGCGCCCCACACCCTGCCCTGCCCACCCCCGACTCTGGGACTCTGCCCGCAGCGCGGTGAGGGGGCCCGGCCCTTGTGGGCAGCAGGAGGGGCCGAAGAAGGTGTGAGGCTGCCCCAGCCCCCGCTCCCCTGCAGCCAAGGCCTCCCCTGAGGCCACGCGGGACTCCCCGCTGCACGCGGGTCCTGGCCTGGAGCAGGCGCCGTGATGAGAGCACCCCAGCCCCTGTTTCACAGGTGGAGGGCGGGCAAGGGAACCCGGCATCCCCCCGTCCAGTGCCCGCCCGGGGCTGTGGCCATTGCCACTCGGTGTCGCTGCTCCTAGGCCAGGTCCAGCGGTGACCACAGGCTCTGCCAGTCCTCGGGGCCCGAGCTGGTCCAGCCCCCAGCCCCCAGCCTCTGAGCCTGGGCCTTCCTCTGGGGATGGGGAGGGGGGTGCCAGGAGGTCACCCCACGGGTGTGTCCATTCAGCTGGGGATGGGCCGTGGTCCTCCGGGGGCAGCCTCATTCCAGGCGTCCCCACACGTCTGCATGTGGCCTGCAGCTGCCACCTGACCCCTTAGCCACCAGCAGCCCTGACCGAGCCCTCTCCGCCCGGGCTGCCCCAGGCGTCAGGGTGAGAGCACCCCATCCACCAGCTTCCCATGGGGGTGCATGCAGGCTGTTGGGTGCTCCCATGGGGCCTGGGAAAGAGATGCCCAGCCATGTGCCTGTGGACACGCATGTGCCCGTGCAAGCCTGTGTGCACGTGCATGTGTGTGCACACGCACATGTGTGCGCACGTGCACGCACGTCTGTGTGTCTGTGTGCGTGTTGGTGGGACAAAGACACTTCGTGTCTGCAGTTTCCCAGGGGGAGTGCAAGGTAAGCGTGGACGAGGCGAGGCCCCCCTGCCAGGAGCCCTCCTGCGTGTAATGGTGACAGGAGACCCCCCTCTGGGACGTGCCGGGCTGCAGACAGTCCGAGTTGGGCTGAAGACAGGTGCCTGGGCCGGTTCACTGCACCTTCTCCCTACGCCTGTGTGTTTGGAAATTTCTGGAGCGGGGAGCAGGAAAAAAGCGTGCAAACCCGGAGTGAGGGGTGGGCCTGGGCTCCAAGGCCGCTCCCCTGTCTATAGCTCGGCTCCCACAGGCAGGGGCACCGGCGAAGGGCATGGTGTCGGAGCTGTGGCCACAGCCCGCCGCCAGCCCCAGGCCTCCAGGCCCCGCCCCGCCCCGGCCTGCCCCAGACTCAGGCCACGCGACTCCAATGTCATCACCTAGGCTACCGGGACGCTGCGGCCGCCACGGCCTGCCCAGCCACCAGCCAGCGCCGGCGGGCCTCCGCCACCTGCAGGACCCTCGGGCCCGTCCCGCCAAGGTAGGCGGCGGTTCGGCGGCCGGGCCCCTCTCTCAGGCCCAGGCTGAGGTCCTGTCACCACCACCCCCGGGGGCCACCGGGGTGCAGAGCCCTCTCTCTCCACATGGCCTGCCACCCGGTGCCCCGTAGAGGGTGCCCTGGGCCAGGGGCGGCAGATGGGCAGCCTGGGACCAGACCAGTCGGGGGGCAGGGAGGCGGTGGCAGTGTGAGTCCCCTGATGGGGCTTGGATGAGGGGGAGCAGCCCCTTCTTGGTGGCACTTTGGGAGAAACCACCTGCCCCCACAGGGGCGGAAGGGCATCATCCTGCACAGGCCTGGGCTGGGCACCAAGCGGGCTGGGGCTCAGCGGGCCCTCGGGCACCCCTGGAGGACTCTCGCTACTCCGTGCCCAGCAGGCACCGAAGATGCCCAGGCCCACAGGCCTGGGGGTTCACCCGGCTGGGGAACCACTCCTGCCAGCTGGTGCTGTCCTGTGTACCGGGTGGGACGCCCATGGGGGGAGGGGGCATGTGCCGGAGGGAGGCAGGGGTGCATGTGTGTGCGTGTCTGTGCATATGGGTGGTGAGAGGGACGGAGCGGACACTGCATGTCAGGCCCGAGGCCCTGCTGATGCGGCTGGAGCAGTGGTTCTCAACCTGTGGGTCGAGACCCGTTTGGGGGTCAAATGACCCTTTCACAGGGGTCGCCTAAGACCCTCGGAAAATGCAGATATTGACATCACGATGCATCACAGCAGCAACATGTCATGGTTGGGGGTCACCACCCCATGAGGAGCTGTATGCAAGGGTCGCGGCCTTAGGAAGGTTGAGAACCACTGGGCTGGAGGAAGAGGAGGGCGTGACCTCAGATACCCAAACGGCCAGCAGACACCGGCCGCCCCGCTCTGCGCCGCTGACGTGCCAGTAGTCCCGTGAGGTGCTGGGGCCCAGAGCCACGCTCTGTGATCGGGCGCCTTCCCCGTTCCACAGATGAGAGGGCAGAGGCCTCCCGACCTGCACACAGCTGCTGGGGGCTGCAGGTGCCCAGCCCATGGCTGATTGGAGGCCTTACCTCAACCAACGGGCACCAGCTTGCAAGGGTCCTGGGACGGACACACGTCCTCCTCCTTCTGCCCCCACACCCCAGCACCACCCTCTCCGTCCATGTTCCCCTCTGTCACGCACACCCGCTGAGGCCGCCTCCCTCGGCTCTCAGGCCCACCATGTGCCCCTGGGTGACCTCCATGAAAACCCCTCTTGGCCCACGGGTTCAGAGCCTCACCTTGGCTGAGACCTTGGAGGGTCCGAGCCCCTTGACCCGCCCCCCACCACCCATGCAGGCTTCCGGCAGTCCCTCAGCCGGGCTGTGGGTGCATCTAGAGAACAGCAGGCGAGGGGGTCAGCCGCGCCTCCTCTTCGTGATGGAGAGGGTTTCTGTCCATAAAGCAGCCCGGCCAGCATGGCTCTGTGGCTGAGCATCGACCTAGGAATCAGGAGGTCAGGGTTTGATTCTGGTCAAGGGCACAGGCCCTGGTTGTGGGCTCCATCCCCAGTGTGGGGCGTGTAGGAGGCCACCGATCCATGTGTCTCTCAACATGGATGTTTCGCGCGCTCTCTCTCTCTCTCTCTCCCTTCCGCTCTGACATCCATAAAAATGTATTTTACAAATAAATTGGCGGGGCTCTGGGCTGGGGCTGAGGCAGAGGGCGCAGTGGGTTCTGGGAGGCGTGATCAGGAAGGCCATCCCGGGGCCGGGGCAGCAGGGCCAGGGAGAGGGTGTGGGCGGGGCCGCGCTCTGGACCCCGATGGGTGCCCCTGCAGTGATCGAGGGCCGGCAGCCTGGAGCAGCACGCCAGCTGTGGGCTGACTTCAGAGAGAGAGAGAGAGAGAGAGAGAGAGAGAGAGAGAGAGAGGAGAGAGAGAGAGCCAAAACTGGGCCCTGGGTGCTGTGGGCTCCGGTCCGTTTGGTGGCACCTCTGACCCGCGCCTCCTGCCCCCGCCGCCCACTGGGCTGGGGCCGCTGCTCAGCCAAGCATCGCCGGGCAGGCCCTGGGCGCCCCCAGAGTCCCTGGGGGTTCGAGCTCCAGTCTCTTTCTAGCGGCGCGGGGTCACGTGGGCACTCGGCTCTGCGGGTGCAGCCTGAGGCACAAACAGAAACTGGGGCAACTTCAAGCGCCCGACCTGCCCGCTGCCCCCCCACCGACTCCCGCCCCCGCCGCCGCCTTCCGGGGAGGCCATCTGCCTGCCACTTGCAGACCCGGGGTTTGGGGTGAGAG
>PVJN01054544.1:0-13368 GCA_004026805.1 Lasiurus borealis | reverse complement strand
CAGTTAGGGGGAACCAGACCTGCGGGAGAGGGCAGTTGGAGGGGGCAGGCCTGTAGGGGAGGGCAGTTGGGGCAACCAGGTTGGCAGGGGCGGGTAGTTAGGGGCAACCAGGCCAGCAGAGGAGGGCAGTTGGGGGAGACCAGTACTTCAGGGGAGGACAGTTAGGGGCAATTGGGCCAGCGGAGGAGGGCAGTTGGCAGGCGTGGGGGGAACCAGGCTTGCAGGGGAGGGTAGTTGGGGGTGATCAGGCCTGTAGGGAAGGGCAGTTGAGGGGAACCAAGCCTTCAAGGTAGGGCAGTTAGGAGAAATCAGGCCAGCAGGGAAGGGCACTTAGGGGAGACTAGGCCTGTAGGGGAGGACAGTTGGGGGCGGGGGGAGTCCAGGCCTGTAGGGGAGGGCAGTTGGGGGTGAACAGGCCAGCAGGAGAGAATAGTTCGGGGCAACCAGGCCAGCAGGGGAGGGCCATTAGTGATGACCAGGCAGGCAAGGGAGAGCAGTTAGGGGTGACCAGGTCAGCGGGGGAGGGTAGTTGAGGAGAACCAATATTTCAAGGGAGGGCATTTGGGGGCAAGCAGGCCAGCAGGGGAGGGCATTTGAGGAACCAGTCCTGCAGGGGAGGACAATTAGGGGCAATTGGGCCAGCAGGGAAGCTGTTAGGTGTCTATCAAGCTGGCAGGCAGAAGCAGTTAGGGGCAATCAGGCAGGCAGGTGAACGGTTGGGAGCCAGCAGTCCTGAATTGTGAGAGGGATCCCATATTAGAGAGGGTGCAATCTGGGCTGAGGGACATCCCCTCTCCCTCAGTATATGAATTTTGTGCACTGGGCCTCTAGTATGAATATATTCCCCTAATAAGATAAGGACATACAAAACAAAAATTGACTAACACTTTTATACTTAGTATAGTACTAGGAAAAGTTTTGTGATCTATAACTTCCTTAACCCATATAATGTCCCTCTGTTCTTTTTTCATCCTAAATAGGTTTTGTTTACATGAGTGGCAGGAGGGAGGGAGATACCTAGTTTCAACTGCAGTGTTATTGGCATTTATTTCAGTGCCCATATTTTCTCACTAAAAAGGTTAAGACTGATAATTAATTGTACTTATATTGCTGTTAAATATGTAGTTTTATAGTATTGTTTTCACTTAGAAAATAACAACTCATCATGTTGGAGGACAAAATAATACTCTTGGAATCTACAAAAAAAATGTATATAAATAGTGAATGGAGAGCACAAACTTCTTAAAGTTCTTTTACTATCTGCTATTTTGTTGCTATAAAATTCAGAAGTTCAGATTCCAAAATAACCCCAAAAGAATAAAGAGATTAAAACACAACTCAGCAGTGGAACACAGGAAACTGCAATACACCCCCCACCTCCCCTGACTGGGAAACAGGAGTGCCCAGCAGAACAATAATGGAAGTGAATGATCTCCACTACTGCCCATTCTATTTTTTCTTCTTCTCTTTTTTTCTCTTTTTAAAATTTTTATTTTATTTTATTATTTTTTATTTTTGCATATTTTAATTAAAAAACTATTTTTTTCTTTTCTCCTCAATTGATTTTACCTTTTTGATTATTACATTTTTGTTTTCAACTACTATTATTACTACTACTAGTTTACCATTTTAGGAAAAAAAAAAGTGTCATTTGGTTTTCTCTTTATTTTACTTTGGGATTAGAGTTTTACATTCTATTTTCATCTTTCCTTTAGCATAATTGTACTCTATCTCAACTCTACCTTTATACCAACACTCTCCTCCTAACTTTCCCATTTTGTTGACTTGTTTCTCTTTCCCTTTTCCAACTTAAGATTCTCCCTATTCTTTCTCTTAACCTGGTTAAAATTTCACCCCACTTATGTATCTAATTTCAAACCCCCTACTCCAACTCCATACAAACTTCTCTCTTCTCATCTTCACTACCCAAAAATATTTTTTTCTCTATGTTCTTTAGTTGCGGTTTGCCTGAACAGTGATTATATCAATTTTTGTACTTTTTTGTGAGATTGTTTTAGCTTATTCTAATTGTTTAATTTTGCTTTTTGTTTGCTTTGTACTGGTTTGTTTTTTACCTCTCTTTTCCCTCGCCTCCCTTGATATTATTTGTTATTTGAAGTTGGTATTAATCTCCAGGTACTTGTTCTGGCATTTGTTGGGATTAGTGTCTGTCCTATTGGAGTTTTCTACTCACATCTATATTTTGTTCCCCTTTTCAATCTTATCCTCTTTCTTTTCTCTGATTTTTTTTTCTCTTTCTCTCTTCTTCTTCTTTAATTTTTTTATTTTATTTTATTTTATTTTATTTATTTATTTTTCTCCCTCTTCCCAATTTGATTTTGGCACTTTTTTCTTTTTTTTTCTTCATTTTCCTCTTCTTCTTTCTCTACTTACCCCTAATTTGTCTTTCATTGGTGGTCATCTTATTTGTGGTTATTAACATCGTGAATATATTTCTGTTCAGTGCCTTGTGTGTTGTACCTGGTCGTGTTGTAGTTTGTGCCTTGGAATCAAACAAGGATAGAGAACTACATAACAAGACACCCAAAGAAGAAAAACCATGGGCAGATTAAGAAATAGCCCACATATGACAGAAAGACAGGTATCACCAGAAAAGGAAGTAAACGAAATAGAGGAGAAAGAATTCAGAGAAACGATCATAAGGTGAATGAAAAGAATGGAAGACAAAATCAACAATGTCAGTAAGAACCAAGAAGAAATATTAAGAAGCAAGAAGAAATGCAAAATAATCAAGAAGAAATGAAAAATGACATCACTGCTATAAAGAACTCAATACAAAGCATCAAAAGTAGACTAGATGAAGCAGAGGACCACATCAGTGAGCTAGAAGACACGGTAGGAAAAAATACCCAAGTACAGCAGCTTCTAGAAAAAAAATTAAAATGCAAGAGGAGAGCCTAAGGGAACTTTTGGATAACACGAAACAAAACAACATCCGCATAATTGGGGTTCCAGAAAGAGCTGAAACTGAGCAAGGAATAAAAAACCTGTTTGAAGAAATAATGACAGAAAATGTCCCTAATAAAGAAAAGAAAAAACCCACACAAATCCAAGAAGCTCACAGAGTCCCAAGCAAAATGAACCCCAACAAACCGACACCAAGGCACATTTTAATTAAATTGGCAAACACCAACGACAAAGAAATAATCTTAGAAGCAGCCAGAGAGAAACAGAAAGTTACCTACAAAGGAGCCCCCATAAGACTAGCAACTTATTTCTCAGCAGAAACTCACCAGGCCAGAAGAAAATGGAATGAAATATACAAAGTCATGCAAAGGAAAGGTCCATATCCAAGAATACTATACCCTGCAAGGCTTTCAATCAAAATTGAAGGAGAAATCAGAAGCTTCACAGACAAAAAAGGACTAAGGGAATATATTACCACCAAACCAGCAATGCAAGAAATGTTAAAGAGTCTGCTGTAATAAAAAGGAATAGGAAGCGAAGAAGGAACTCTGGGGTAAAGACTAAAAATGGCAACAGATAAGTACCTATCAATAATAAATGTAAATGTAAATGGATTAAATGCTCCAATCAAAAGACATAGGGTAACCAATTGGATAAAAAAAACCATGATCCATATATCTGCTATCTACAAGAAACCCACCTCAGGAAAAGGGATGCACACAGATTGAGGATGAAGGGATGGAAGATGGTATATCAGGCAAATGTATATGAAATAAAGCTGGGGTTTCAATACTTATATCTGACAAATTAGATCTCAAAGTAAAGAACATACCAAGAGATAAATAAGGCAACGTCATAATACTAAAGGGAACAATCCAATAAGAAGAAATATCTCTGGTAAACATATATGCACCCAACATAAGAGCACCTAAATACATATAAAAAAACCTCCTGGAGGATATTAAGGGAGAGATTGACAGCAATGCAATCATAGTAGGAGACTTTAATACCCCACTGACACCATTGGACAAATCCTCTAAACAAAAAAATCAGCAAAGAAACATCAATCCTAAATGACTCACTAGACCAGATGGAATGAATTCACATCTTCAGAACATTTCAACCCAAAGCCACAGAATATACATAATTCTCCAGTGCACATGGGGTAATTTTCAAAGATAGATCATAAGTTGGGTCATAAGATAAGTCTCTTCAAACTCAAGAAGATATAAATCATATCAAGCATTTTCTCAGACCACAGTACCATGAAACTGGAAATCACCTACAATAAAAACAATACAAAGAAATCAAACATATGGAGACTAAACAGCATGCTATTAAACAATGACTGGGTAACCAGAGAGATCAAGGAAGAAATAAACAACATCATAGCAACAAATAACAATGACAACACAACAAATAAAAATTTATGGGACACAGTGAAAGCTGTCTTGCTTGAGAGGGAAGTTTATAGCCCTACAAGCCTACAGCAAAAAACAGGAAACAATGGTAATAAGTTTCCTAACCCTACAACTCAAAGAGCTAGAAAGAGAGCAACAAGAAAAGCCCAGTATAAGCAGAAGGAAGAAATAGTAAAGATCAGAGTAGAGATAAACAACACGGAGACCAAAGAAACAATTTAAAAGATCAACAAAACCAAGAGCTGGTTCTTTGAAAGGATAAACAAGATTGATGGACCTCTAGCCAGGCTCACCAAGAAGCAAAGAGAGAAGACCCAAATAAAAAAAAAATCAGAAATGAAAGAGGAGAAATAACAATAGACTCCGCTGAAATACAAAAGATTGTTAGAAATACTATTAACAACTCTATTCCAACATATTGGACAACCTGCAAGAAATGGACATATTCCTAGAAAAATATAATCTTCCAAAACTCAATAGGAAGAATCTAAACATCTCAATAGGCCAACAACTATGGAAGAAATTGAAGCAGTCATCAAAGAGCTTCCAGTAAACAAAAGCCCAGGACCACATGGCTACATAGGAGTTTTACCAAACATTTAAGGAAGAATTAAAACCTATCCTCCTCAGACTATTCAAAAACATTCAAGAAGAAGGAACACTTCCAAACAACTTCTATGAAACCAGCATCACCCTAATACCAAAACCAGATAAAGACAACACAATAAAAGAGAATTATGGGCCAATATCTCTCATGAACAAAGATGCCAAAATCCTCAACAGAATTCTAGCAAATCGGATCCAGCAGTACATGAGAAAGATCATACACCATGACCAAGTAGGATTCATCCCAGGAATGCAGGGATGGTACAATATCCACAAACCAATAAAAGTGATATATCACATAAACAAATTGAGAGATAAAAATCAGTCATACCAATTGATGCAGAAAAAGCATTTGACAAAATCCAACACCCTTTCTTTTTTTAAAATATATTTTATTGATTTTTTTAGAGAGAAGCAGGGAGAGGGATAGAAAGTCAGAAACATCGATGAGAGAGAGACATTGATCAGCCGCCTCCTGCACCGCCACCACTGGAGATTTGCCTGCAACCAAGGTACATGCCCCTGACTGGAATCGAACCTGGGACCTTTCAGTCCGCAGGCTGAAGCTCTATCCACTGAGCCAAACCAGTTCGGCTAACACCCTTTCTTGATAAAAACTCTCAGCAATGTGGGAATAGAAGGATCATACTTCAACATCATAAAAGCCATATATGATAAACCCACAGCTAACATCATACTCAATGGGCAAAAACTAAAACCATTTCCCCTAAGAACAGGAATAAGACAGGGATGCCCACTCTCACCTCTCCTGTTGAACATAGTATTGGAAGTGTTAGCTATAGCAATTAGATAAGAAGAAGAAATAAAAGGCATCAAAATTGGAAAAGAAGAAGTAAAGCTGTCCTTATTTGCAGATGACATGATACTGTAAATAAAAAACCCAAAGGACTCCATCCCAAAACTAATTGACAAGTGAATTTGGCAATGTAGCAGGATACAAAATTAATGCCAAGAAATCTGTCGCATTTCTATACACTAATAGTGAACTTACAGAAAGACAGACTAAAAAAGCATTCCCACTTACCATCGCATCGAAAAAATTAAGATATCTAGGAATAAATCTAACTAAGGGGGTAAAAGACCTATTCGCAGAAAGCTAAAGGATACTGAAAAAAGAGCTAGAGGAAGACGTAAACAGATGGAAGAGCATACCATGCTCATGGATTCGGAGAATCAACATCATTAAAATGTCCATACTACCAAAGCAATCTGTAGATTCAATGCACTACCCATTAAAATACCTATGATGTATCCCACAGACCTAGAAAGAAGTCTTCTAAGATTCATCTGGAACAAAAAAGATCGCAAATAGCTACAGCAATTCTGAGAAAGAATAATAAAGTAGGTGGGATCTCAATACCAGATTTCAAGCTATATTACAAAGCCACTGTTCTCAAAACAGCCTAGTACTGACACAAGAACAGACATATAGACCAATGGAATAGAATAGAGAATCCAGATATCCACCCAAACCAATATGGTCAATTAATATTTGACAAAGGAGGCATGGACATATAATGGAGCCTCTTCAATAAATGGTGTTGGGAAAATTGGACAGACACATGCAAAAAAATGAAACTGGACCACCAACTTACACCAAATACAAAAATAAACTCAAAATGGGTACAGGACTTAAACATTAGACGGGAAACCACAAAAATATTAGAGGAATCCACAGGCAGCACAATCTCAGACATATGCCGAAAGAACTTCTACATTGATACTGCTCCAAAGGCAATGGAAGCCAAAGAGAAAATAAACAAATGGGACTACATCAAAATAAAAAGCTTTTGCACAGCAAAAGAAACCATCACCAAAACAGCAAGAAAGCCCACTGTATGGGAGAACTTATTTGCAAATGTTATCACTGATAAAAATTTAATCTCCAACATCTACAGCCAATTTATACCACTTAATAAAAGGAAGATAAACAATCCAATAAAAAAAATGGGCAACGGACCTAAATTAAACTTTTCGAAGGACGACAGAAGGAAGGCCAAGAGACACATGAAAACATGCTCAAAGTCACTAATTATCTGAGAGATGCAAATCAAAATGACAATGTGATACCATCTTACACCTTTCAGAATGGCAATCATCAACAAATCAACAAACGACAAGTGTTGGTGAGGATGCAGAAAAAAAGGAACCCTTGTGCACTGTTGGTGGGAATGCAGACTGGTGCAGTCACTGTGGAGAACAGTATAGAGTTTCCTCAAATAACTAAAAGTGGAACTCCCATTTGACCCAGCAATCCCACTCTTAGGAATATATCCTAAGAAATTACAAACGCCTATCAGAAAGGATTGATACACCCCAATGTTCATAGCAGCACAATTTACAATAGCTACAATTTGGAAACTGCCTAGGTGCCCGTCAGCAAATGAGTGGATCAGAAAACTATGGTACACCTACACAATGGAATTCTATGCTGCCATTAAAAAGAAGGAATTCTTACCATTTGTAGCAATGTGGATGGAACTGGAGAGCCTTATGCTTAGTGAAGTAAGGTAGTCAATAATGAGAAATACCACATGATCTCACTCATTTGTGGGTAATAAAGAACATCATAAACTGATGAATAAAAGGATAGACACAGAAGCAGTAAAGCATCAAACAGATTGTCAAATTACAGCAGGAAGTTTAAGGAGAGGTGGGGTAGATAAGAAATCAACCAAAGGACTTGTATGCATGCATATAAGCATAACCAATGAACACAGATACTGGGGAGTTGGGGTATGCCTGGGAGGATGGGCAATGGGGAGATATGTATACATGTAACACACACACACACACAAACACACACACAAGTTAAAACAACCAAAAAAAAAAAAAACCACCTCATTTTCTGTTGACCAACACATTTTTAGAAAACTGATATTTTATGGAAAAAGTTATTAGAAATTGACAGCAAACATTTATGAGAAAATAAACTGTAGAATGGCTCCCAAGATAGATGCTAGAGCTAAGGAAAGTCTTCATTTAGAATGTGGATTTTGAAAGAGAGAAAGGAGAGTCTGGAAATTTGGAGAATCTCTATTGGGGGAGGATTTAAGCATGGAAGCAGTTTGGAATTGAATTGTTTGAATTATTTTGCCTACAAATCTGAATGGCCAAAAAAATTATCCAGATTATTTGTAAGCAAAACAATTTGAACCATTTTGTAGAATCAGTTCCATTAATGCAATTGAGGATTTATTGTGTACAAAGTAATGTGTCAGAGATAAATATTGAGAGTGTGAGGGAAAAAAAAAAGAGGCCTCTTTTTCCTTGCTGTAGTCTTCCACAATTTATGAGAGCATCTGGTAATTAAACCCAAAGATTGTTAGCTCCTCTGATTCAAACAGCCCCTCTGTTCAAAGTGCAAGACAAGGTAAGCTACTCTTTAGACTACATTCTTTTGTAGCCTTCCTCCCTGTTATTTTTACAACTCAGGGATAATTTGCACCAAAAAGTCTGGTAAGTAGAAAGTTCCTTTCCTCTACCCGGTCAAACAAGCTTCTTTTGCACTCTTCATAACTTTTACTCTAAGCATGTTTTGCAGGTGTTAAAGTAAACAAAACAAAACAAAACAAAACACATAAAAACAAAAACAAACAAAAAATCCTTTGAAACTTGTAGAGAATTTTTGTGAGTTCATTTGAGCCAAACTGTCGACATATGCCGGGAAGCAGAACCTCAAGGAATTGAGATAATGCTCCAGAGAATGGCGGGTTACATTTGTATTTACACATTGCAATCAAAGGAGGGGGCATAGATGGATTACATGAAATTCATTGGTGACGGATTAAGGAAGTGGGCTAAAGCAATGTGGTGGAAACCCTTGGGTTTGGATAAGAAGTAAAATGATGGACACATACTTAGGTGAGTGCAGGAACAATTAACATGATAATGAAGGAATTTGTGGTATCTGTCCTGGCACCCACCACATCTGATTGTGCCTCAGGAGCTTCAGAAAAAGGGAAATAAGTTACCCAGACATCTCAAAGATATGTTATATTAAGAGGAAGAAAGGCCAATGGGCTCAGTAAAGATCTAAGTTGATCTTTGTCAGGGAAAATATCAGGCATGGACGTGACTACCCACTATAACCTGTTGGTAGTTAAATATTTAATTTTCAGACCATCTTTTGTGTGTGTGTTTTTTTGTCTGTTTGTTTGTTTGTTTTTTAGGTCTCTGAGTTTGTAAGACTGCCATGCAGGCCTCCCCTGAACTTGTCAGGAAAGCATGTGGCCCCTTCCATCCACACAGCTTGGGAAAATACTGTTACGACATCTCCCTAGAACATCTGCCAGACTGGCTCAGCCCAAAATCTTTCCCATCCCTTTCCTTGTCACCTAGCAATAGCAGCCATTACCTTTAAAAGAGCAAGCTGTTGTTTATTACTTGCCCTTGTATTGATTAGCAATGCACTGGCCCTTTACCTTCATGGAAAGTAAAATACACTTCCTCTCTATCTCTTCTTTTAGTTGTAAATTCTTTCACAACCCACATCACTGCTCAAAACCCTAACAAATATGTTCACTGCTTTCTAAGAACATACAGTTTTATTGAAATGAGAAGGGTAGGAACCGAAATAGCTCAGTTGGGAGAGTGTTAGACTGAAATGAGAAGGGTCATTTGAAAGAATTCTTGTCAGTATGTAAGTCATTTAATATGGCAAATCCTGTATTTCTACTTCTGTGCTTAGCCTAAGGCAGATTGTGAGGAGCAGGTGTTGCTCTCCCTTTGAACCCTCACCAATGTTTATGATTCGCCTTAGTGATTTCCTTCCTTCTTCCTTAGCCAGAGTTCTTAGTTCTTTGATAGAGAGAAGGGGTGTGGGTGGAAGTGAGCTGGAGATAGCAGAGGGGTAGTTAAGTAGTAGTCTTGCAAATCTTTGTGATTCACACTAAAATCATAGCTTTTGAAATATCAAAAAGTAAGACTTGATGCTTTCCCCACCCTGGTTTCTTTGTAAAACCCACTCCTCTTTTGGGTCAGGAGGGTCAAGAATCTTCTCCATCTCTAATGCTACTTCCAGAACACTACTCTTCCAACCTCAGTAAAACAAACAAAAAAACACTCCTCTGATATGCATGTCTTTGTCATGTGACACTATCTACTCCTCTTTGCTTCACCCAGAAACTTCATAGTTACTCCTTGTCTATAGACTTTGACAATGAAAGTGGCCTTTCCATCATATGTCTTGCCTACCACCTCGCCTTTCAATTCAAAACTCTCATCACTTTTATTTCTACTTCAATTCTACAGCTATATTCTCAATCCTGTAATTAGAGTGGCTTTAGCTCAGAAATCTTAAATTTAAAAACCATCGTCTAACTGAAAGGGTTAAAGAGAATAAAATGGGGCAGAGAAAGACTTATTGTGCTTAGCAGATATCTTGAAGCCTTGAGCCCAGCATAGCTCAGATAACCAGAAGACACCTGGCATGGAAGGAACCAAGGATGGACCAGACTCTTACATCAACAGAGCGGCTTGCAGCCAGCAAAGATTAATAAAAACCTCTCTCTTCCTACTCTCTTCACTGATGCTTTTCTCAGTCTCAGCCTACCTACACCCAGGTGCAAGGAATAAAATCTTTTTTGATAAATTATGACCTCATGTCATAGGTGTGTGGCCCTGGTCCATTCTGAACCTTTTACTACCAAATAGGATGTTGTCTGTGCAACATGCAAATGACGGCAAAGACCCCTATCTATTATGTCAAAGATGTTATCTCTTTGATAGCACTCTAACAATTTGCTCTTTACCTAGTTTCCAAATTTGTCGTCTAAGTTTAAACAGAACAGACTGGGAAAGGGGTGGGAGAGTGTCCAGATAACACTTTACTGGTCACTGTTTCCTCCAGTTAATAATCTCTAAGATGATCAAACTATTTCTTTTTTGTTTGTTTTTATTTCAGAGAGGGAGAGGCAGAAAATTCAATGAGAGAAAATCATTGATCATCTGCCCCCTGCATGTCCCCCACTATGGATCGTGCTTGCAACCTGGGTATGTGTCCTGGCGGGGAATTGAACTGTGACCTCCTGGTTCATGGGTCAATGCTCAACCACTGAATCGTAACAGCTGGGCAAAACTGCTTCTTCACATGACAACTTCTTGTATTTAAAGACATTATTATTTGTTGTTGTTTTTTAATTTAATTTATGTTCTTAAAACATATTTTTAGTCCTAGCTGTGGATAGAGTGTTGGCCTGCATACTGAAGGATCCCAGATTTGTTTCCAGTTGGGGGCACATGCCCAAGTTTTGGGCTTGATCCCCAGTGTGGGGCATGCAGGAAGCAGCTGATCAATGATTCTTTCTCATCATTAATATTTCTATCTTTTTCCCTTTCCCTTCGTCTCTGAAAACAATAAAAATATATTTTAAAACAAAGCAAGACTTTTTTTTATCTTTCTGGATCTGTAAAATATATTGTGATTAGAAAAAAATATTTGGAAGAAAAGCTATTCGGAAATAATGAAATGTTCTCTTTTAAGCATTTCTGTTGCTAAATTGAATGCAAAATGGAAAAAACCATTAGAAAATCCATTTTTTAAAAAGCCTATACTTGCGTTTGCCAGAAAGAGTCCAAAAAACTGGTTTCTGGTATATATATATACTGAGTGGCCAGATTATTATGATCTCTGAACGCATAATAATCTGGCCAGTGTATATCCTATATAATAATAGGCTAATATGCAAATTGTCCCCTCAACCAAGAGTTCGACCAGCAGGCAGGCCGGGCAACTGCCCATGTCCTCTCTCCCTGGCCAGGCTGGCTGGACCCCACCGATGCATGAATTCATGCACTGGGCCTCTGTTATACATACACACACACACACACACACACACACACACACACACACACTGAGTGGCCGGATTATTATGCATTCAGATATAATAATAATCTGACCTCTCAGTGTGTGTGTGTGTGTGTGTAGATTTTTTTTAATCCTCACCTGAGGATATTTTTCCATTGATTTTCAGAGAGAATGGAAAAGACAGAAAGAAATACCAATGTGAAACACATTGATTGGTTGCCTCTTGCATGTACCCTGACCAGGGTCCTGGCTGAGAAGGAGCCTGCAACCGAGGTATGTACCCTTGACCTAAATTGAACCCAGGACCTTTGGTCTACAGGCCAATGTTCTATCCACTGAGCCAAACCAGCTAGGGCTAGTTTCTGGTTTTTAGCTAACAAGTCCTAAGGTTGGCTTAGGCATATAGATAGAAAGACAAAAGCTCATACTATCATCAAAATCTAGTACTTATGATCTATTTACTATCATCTTGGGATATTTTCTATCATCAAGCCAATGGAATTAAAATAAAAAAATACTCCTATTAAGAGCTGGAATCAGAGAAAATCTATAAAGATCATTTATCCTTCCTGATCTACCTCTGTTTAGGAAGGGCAAGACAGATGTCTGGCCTAACAACTACTCTCCTGTGTACAGTCCTTCCTTTTTGAGGCTAGTGTGTGACCTCTTCTTTCATACTGTTCTTTTCCATCTTGAGAATTACTTAAGTTCTCTACAGCTCAGTGCCCTATTCTATAAAATAAAGATTATAATAGCATACATAGTATACACCTTATAGGAATGTGTGAGGTTAAAATTGACATAAAAGCACCTTGAGTCTAGCTCTTTCACAAAATGCCATGGTCTGGGCGAGTCTATTTTGAAGAAGTGGCGGTAGAAGTTTAAAAAATTTGGCTCTCAAAAGAAATTTCAATTGTACTGTTGATATTTGGCTCTGTTGACTAATGAGTTTGCCAACCACTGCTTTAGACAAATAAGTTTCAGTGGCAACCCATTCTCAGGTGTCCCCCCGCCCCACACCCCTCATGTGGGGAGTTTGTTATCTGCTTATAATAAATTTCCATACTTTTGCTCAAAACTTCTGCCTTACTCTTTATCTAGAATGTTAGTTTTCAGCCTTGGGACTCAGTCTGCAAGGGGTTCTTCTTGGGTCTCTAGCCTGCTGACTTTCAAAATGGAACTGACACCATTGGCTTCTCTGGTTCTCAGGTCTTCAGAGTTGGGCTGGAACAAACATATCAGCTCTCCTAGCTCTTCAGCTCACTGACTGCATATCCTTCAGATTTCTCAGCCTCCATAGTTATTGGGTGTTATAGTAAATCAATGTGTGAGTGTGTGTGTGTGTGTGTGTGTATGTATGTATACAAAAGAAATATCCAAACCTGTAGAGAAATTTTGAGTTTATTTGAGCAAACTGATGACAATTGCAGGGAAAAAATCTCAACAGATTGAGAAAATGCTCTGGAGAATAGCAATTTTACTACTTATTTAATACATCAGAATACAAGGAGAAGACATTAAGGGGGGTTACATGAAATCCATTGGTGGTAGATTAGGGAGGCAGGAAAAAGTAAAGCAAGGAAA
>PVJN01054543.1:0-13371 GCA_004026805.1 Lasiurus borealis | reverse complement strand
CGTCTCCGTACCTCAGCTTTTTGCTGTTCCTCTGGGTGTCTGTGAACCCCTCTCTTTCCTTCTAGCTGTAGAACTTCCACTCAGCCAGCTTTCCTGTGGTTCTGGATGATGTCCGTTCTGTCTTTTAGTTGTAGTTTTGAAATTGTTGTGCGAGGCAGCAGTGTAGGTGTTTACCTATGCCGCCATCTTGGCTCCTCCAAAATTTGAACATTTTAATAGCCCTAACTGGTTTGTCTCAGTGGACAGAGGGTTGGCCTGTGGACTGAAGGACCCCAAGTTCAATTCCGGTCAAGGGCACATGCCCAGGTTGTATGCAGGAGGCAACCAATCAATGATTCTCTCTCATCATTATTATTTCTCTCTCCCTCTCCCTTTCTTTCTGAAATCAATAAAGAAAAAAAAAGAATGAATTTTACAATAATAATAATAATAATAATAATATGAAGTGATGTGAAAAAAGAGCAAATAAATTTTCAAATGGAGAACAAATGCATAAATATGTCAAAATATATATTTATATACTGCTTATGAGGTCCCTAGAACCATAAGAAATACAAATAATTCATTCTCCAATTGCCCCCCCTTAAAAATCAAATTGCCTCCCAATGGAGCACATGCCCCATATTGGGAAGCACTTGATCTAAATATTTCATTATCTATGTCATACATGTTATGTGGTGGTATTTGTTCGGTTCAAAATAATTACTAAATTATATTAAGATTTCTTTACTGACTGGATTATTGGGAACTATGTTTTGAATTTTCAAAATTAGAAATTTTCTTATTATACCTTTGCCAATGACCTGTCTGTCTTAATTGATTTTCCATCAGAAAACAGGAACAAGACACTTCTCTGGCCTTATTTGTAGATGTCCCTGTGATATCTTAAAATAATGTGTTTTATAATTATTGTTTCCCATATTTTATAATATAGCCATATCTATACATCTATACTGTTAACATTTTTCCATCATACATATATACTGTAAAAACATTTTTAAAACAATCCTCCTATATAATAAAGAGGTAATATGCAATTTGCATATCATGCCAACACACAAGATGGCCAGCAGAGGATGGCAGTTGGGAGTGATCAGACCTGCAAAGGAAGACAGTTAGGGGGCGACCCAGTGTTGCATGGGAGGGCTACTGTGGGGGACCAGGCCTGCAGGCGAGGAGAGTTGCGGGGGATGAGGCCAGTAGGGGAGGCAGTTAAGAGTGACCAGGCCTGCATGGGAGGACAGTGGGAGAGTAGGGCTAGGCCTGCAGGGGAGGACAGTTAGGGGCAACCCAGTCTGCAAGAAAGGGCAGTTAAGTGCAACCAAGCTGTCAAGGGAGGGAAGTTAGGGGTGACCAGGCCTGCAAGGGAGGACAGTTTGGGGCTACTAGACCTGCAGGGAAGGGCAGGTGGGGTGGGACCAGGCCTTCAGGGAAGGGCAGTTAGGGGCAATCAGGTTGACAGGTAAGCAGTTAGGCATTGATCAGGTTGGCACAGGAGTGGTTGGGGTGTGACCAGGCTGATAGGTAGAAGCAGTTAGGGGCAATCAGGCAGGCAGGGAGACAGGAGGTTAGAAGCCAGCAGTCCTGGATTATGAGAGGGATATCAGACTGCCCATTTAGACCTGGGATCAGGCCTAAATGGACAGTTGAACATCTCTTGAGGGGTCCCATATTGGAAAGGGTGCAGGCTGGACTGAGGAATTCTCCCCCTTCCCCCGCCTCATGCACAAATTGTGTGCACAGGGCCTCTGGTCTTTATATAAAGAGATAAAATTATTAAACTAAGAAAAAAATAGTAATTATAAACTTGCTAAATTTTATTTAGCACTTACATTACTTACTGGTTTTGTGACAATAATTTAACCCTAAATAAAGACTAAGACAGTTATTTGAAAAATGCAGGAACTGATGAACAGAGATACAGTAAAAGCTACTAATCCTATACAGTGGTACCTCGAGATACAAGTGCCCTAACATACGCGATTTTTGAGATACGAGCCATCGAGCCAGCGATTTTTGCTTTGAAATACGAGCAACATTTGAGATAGGAGTAATCGCACAGATCGGCCGGCTGCACACTACCCACCAGTTTACCATGATTGGAGCGTCTCATAGTTTCCCATGCCTCAAGGTTATGGAACAAATTAAACTTGTATATCAAGGTACCACTGTATAATAAAAGCCTAATATAATAAGTATCTATCTATGCAACCATTCAACCAGTTACTATTACATGCACTGACCATCATGGGGCGGATGCTGTGACTGGTAGGTTAGATTGTTGATGAAGTGTCCTAATCAGAAATGGGCAAGATGAGCTGCACATACCCTGGAGCCCTCCTGCAGTCCCTCCCCGGCCCTAGTGAGATCCATCAGCCTGGACTGCACCATCTCACAATCTGGGACCCCTTCATGGATGTCAGAGAGCTAGTTTCTGCCAGATCCCTGCAGGCCAGGGAGAGGGACCCCACCAGTGCACATATCTGTGCACTGGGCCTTTAGTCTTCTAATAAGTAAATTGTTTATTTTTACATAAGATTTACAACATGTATTAATTAAAGATAGATATAACCATGTTGAGCAAGTCATTGGTCACCATGTAAAATAAGTTTTAAGCCTCTATTTATCTAGCCTTAGTGAGTAACAGTCCACCTCTTGGAAGTAAAAATCCCCATGATATCTTTTGTCCTCAGTAACAAACAGGTGGTTTAACACAAATACATTTATATTTCTCACTTCATTTGATCTTTGTGCTTTTTGTGGAAGTGGGGTATAATATTACTGTATCTTTGTCTTTTATAGTATCTATAATTTTCATAAGCTTGTGTTTACACAATGAAACTATAAGAAATACTCAAATTGTAGGTGTTTTTAAAGTGTCCAGTTGATTTTCTATTCTCTTTTACAGATTTTGTGCAATTTTCTTTGTTTATGGAGTGCTGCTTGATTTTAAAAATGTAGGGAACAACATGTTCTTGACTCAGGCTCTCCTTGGAGCTGTGGACTTCCCATCAAAATGTCTTTCTTTCCCTGTGATAAAGTTCCTTAAACGGAGGCCTGCAATCGCTTCTGTCCTTTTCTTAGGTGGACTTTGTATCTTAATCAATATATCCGTGCCCAAAGGTGAGAATGGCAGTTTCCAGAAACATGTTTGAGAATGTTGATAGTGTTATCTAAAAAGCTTATGTTTAATGTACTGATCCAATTCATGTGTGGAAAATAAGTTCATTGCAGCATGGTGGCATGTCTAGATATGTTAACATCAAGGTAATTGAAACATTAGAGTTCAATATATATTTGTATTTAATTTTAGGAATATCTATATATAAATGTTATTTGATACTATTTACCTATATTATGTAATATAGCTTAAAATACAGAATGAATTAGATCATAATTATAGTTGTAGATTATACTAGTAAATATAGTTGATATAAAGTACAATTTTTTTTTAAATCCTCATCTGAGAATGAAGTATTATTTTCCCATTGATTTTTGAGTCAGAGTAGAAGAGAGAGGGAAAGACAGAGAGAATGTTGATGTGAGAGACACATTGATTGTTTGTCTCCTGCATGAATCCTGAAGAGGGCCCAGGCTGGGGAAGAGCCTGCAACCTGGAAACATGCCCTTGACTAGAATAAAACCGGGGACCCTTCGGTCCACAGGCCAATGGTCTATTCACTGAGCCAAACTGGCTAGGATAAATTGATTTATTTATATAACTTGATGTATTATAAACTCTAATTGAAGTATATATCTGTATTGATACATTTCATAATTAACATTAAATTAATTAATATGTCCATTATATATTCAAACATAAATCTTACATTTATTTAAGTTCAACAAACATTTATCATTCCCAACCTCACAGATTTTTTATAGGGCTGGACTCCTGAAAAAATAATGAATAAAATATATTTTCTGCTTTAGAAAAACTTTGTGGAAATGTGTAAAAGCTTCTTTGGTTTGGCTCAATGGATAGAGCGTCGGCCTGCTGCCTGAAAGGTCCCAGGTTCAATTCCGGTCAAGGGCACATCCCCAGGTTGCAGGCTCAATCCCCATTTGGGGGCATGCAGGAGGCACCCAATCAATGATTCTCTTTCATCATAGATATCTCTCTCACACTTCCTCCCTAAAATTAATAAATGTATTTTAAAAATAATAATACTGTAAAAAAACAAAAGCATCATTAAATGTATTGGCCAAGGACAAAAGGAGATTTTTTTCTGGATTATTGGGAAACACTGGTCTTGTTTTCCCACCAGAGATCCTATGTGGAAAAGACAAGACAAATCAGCACAGCATTTGTGGTGCTCAGCAGATGAGGAATGTGAAGATCAGTCAAGCAGGAGCTCTAGTTTGCCTACTTGGTAGTTGGTAGAATTTTTATTCCATTCACTGAAATGTAAAGACAAGAGAAGCAGGCTGGGAGAATGGATGCCTTTGGGTTATATAATTTATCATCCCAAATGAAGAACACTTGAGTGGGAAAGGAAATATATTTAATAATTATGCAAGTTCAAAGAGAATAAATTAAAATGGTCCTGGTCATATTGAAATGTGTAAAGGATGAGAAAGGATTCTAGTAACAGTAACAAGCAGCAGTGAAATAGGTAATTTAAGTTAATAGTTTGGAGAATATTTTTGAGTTTTCTAGAAAATATCAATGAAAATTATTTTTAAATTAAGTTCAGAATCCATGTTCAAGATGCATGCATGTGTGTGTGTATAGGAGCTTTTTCACATGGCTTTTTTTAAGTATTTTATTGTGTTACATGTATACATATATTCCCATTGCCCCCCGACCCCCGCCCAGGCATACCCCAATCCCCCAGTGTCTTGTGTTCATTGGTTATGCTTATATGCATGCATACAAGTCCTTTGGTTGATCTCTTATCTACCCCACCTCTCCTTAATCTTCCTGCTGTAATTTGACAGTCTGGATGCTTTACTGCCTCTGTATTTATCCTTTTGTTCATCAATTTATAATGTTCTTTATTATCCACAAATGAGTGAGATCATGTGGTGTTTCTCCTTCATTGACTGGCTTAACATAATTATCTCCATTTTCACCCAGGTTGCTGCAAATGGTAAGAATTCCTTCTTTTTAATGGCAGCATAGAATTCCATTGTGTAGATGTACCATAGTTTTCTGATCCACTCAACTGCTGACGGGAACCTAGGCTTTTTCCAAATTGTAGCTATTGCAAGTTGTCCTGCTATGAACATAGGGGTGCGTAAATCCTTTCTCATTGGTGTTTCTAATTTCTTAGGATATAGTCCTAAATGTGGGATTGCTGCGTGAAATGAGAGTTGCATTTTTAGTTTTTTGAGGAACCTCCTTACTGTTCTCCATAGTGGCCGCACCAGGGTTCCCAATAACACTGCACAAGGGTTCCTTTTTGTCTACAACCTCACCAACACTTGTCGTTTGTTGATTTGTTGATGATTGCCATTCTGACAAGTGTAAGATGTTATCGCATTGTCATTTTTAGGAGCTTTTTCTTTAAGACTAGAAAATTATATATTTATAAAATATACATTATATACTATATTCTATACAAAATTCATATATGACATATGGCATATTATATCATTTTAATTAATATATCTATATAATTTTCTACATATGTTCTAAATGATGAGAAATGTAGCAGTTGGAACAGAGGCATTATAAACAATATCAAAATCTTTAATAACTCAAGAAGAGGTACAATCAAGACACAATGGAAGAGCTGGTAAAGAAGATCAGAATAATAATGGAAGAAAGTATTTCTCACTTTTGTTTTTCTGATAACAAAATGGTGAATTATATAACTGGTGCAAGGGAGATTGGTGTGTCTTTTGGTGTTTAGAAACTGTTAAGTATTTGAATTTTAACGGAGATAAATGGAAACTCAGATTTCAGGCTATTGAGAGGAAATATTTAAATAATTTGCGTATAACATGAGGATTTATTTTATGTTAATATCTTTGATTTTACAGAAGTCCCCATTACATTTTTGTCATTCAGGAAAACCTACAGTCAGTGGACTTTTTTTGAAATCTAACTTAATTTTCTCAATGGTTTGAGAACTCAAATATATCATCAATTAAGTACAGAAACCACTCACCTCTTAATCCCTTATTTCTGCAAATACAATGGCACTAAAAGATTTATGGTACTTTCAAGAGCATTACACTTAACTGAGTTTCCCTGGAAGAAATTCTTGTATCTCTCATGTCTATCCAAAGTCAAACAGAATTCTAATTCCTTAGAAGCCCTTCAATTACAGTCATACTTTATGCAAATTAATTAGTAGCAGTTTATCTGGAGTTCTAGGGAGAATTTTAAAGTGGCTTCAAACTCTGACTCCAAGAATATTGGAAAATGAAGTAACAATCTCAGAGCAGGGAAATTTATAATCTCATAACTGTAGAAAAGACTGAAAAATATCACATATTCCCTACCCCACATATTTTGTTTTTCTAATCATCATCATTAACTTTGTCATCCTTATTCTGGACTGAATAAAATAATTATATTGGTTTAACAATTATGTAAATTAGATTTTACTATTATTTTATTTATAAAAATAAATAAAAATATTCTTATTCATGTTATATATACTCATTAGAAGTGGGGCCATTACAAATAATTGACAGCAGATTAAATTATAAATGCCAGGTAATTTATATGCTTCATCATATTGACTGAGGCACTCTAACGATATTCACTTAACCTCACAGACATGCCTTTCATACGCCTTGGACTTGCTATTTTGGGAAAAGGATTGATGGCGATATACTTCAGTGTTAGTATAATCTATAATCATGAACTCATACCCACAGGATTCAGGTAAGCCACTGAACTCTCCTTACTAAGACTGAAATTGAGAGTTTCCTAGATATAGCTAGATACTTAAATAAGTGTAAATGAAGTCTGTACTCAAAGGAACTTCAACTAATTTCCATGATGATTTAAAAACGACCCTTGGGCCCTGACCAGTCATTCAGTGGTTAGAGCATCAGTCTGAGCACTGAAGGGTCTTGGGTTTCATTCCACATCAAGGACATGTACTTGAGTTGTAGGTTTGATCCCAACCAGTTGATGTCTCTCTCTCATATAGCACACTCTGTTTCTCGTGCTCTCTCTCTCTCCCTCTCCCTCCCTCTCCCTCTTTCTCCTTCTCTCTCTCTCTCTCTCTCTCTCTCTCTCTCTCTCTCTCTCTCTCTCTCTCTCTCTTGCCCTCTCTCTCTCATTCTCTCTCTCTCTCTCTTGCCCTCTGGCTCTCATTCTCTCTCTCTCCTTCCTTCCCTTCCATTCTCTCTAAAAAGCAATGTGGGGGGAAGGGGGTGTAAAATATGCTCCGGTAAGGGTTAAAAACAAAGTAAAAACAATCCCTGACAAATCTTTTGGTTAACCACAGTTTGTCTAGAATATTTTCTAAAAATTCTGATATTTTTAAAGTGATCATAATTACTTATACCCAGAGATTTTCCATTGAACCCCTCTCATCTCCACAAACACAATCATAAACAAACCTGCTAAGCTTTCTTGCCATGCTATGATTACAATCCCAGCCTGCCTTTGTCTTACATAGCTAAATTTTTACATTAATGCTCAATCCCATAGACAACAGTCAAAACATACTTTTGAATTTCAGCTCTGAATTTAAACTCTAACATTATTGAAAATGAATCATTACTAGAAAACTATACCTACTCACTAAAAAGTTTTCACAATATATCATAAACCAGAGCAATGCAAGTTTTATGGGATTTCAGACTCAATGTCATACTCGATCACCATGCAAAACCTCTACCCATTTTTGTTTGTTACTCCTCACTGGTGGATAATTATTCCACTGATTTTTAGAGAGAGTAGACTGGAGGGTGCAAGGGAGACAGAGAGAAAGAAACATTGATGTATGACAGATACAACCTGAAACCCAGGTTTGTGCTCTTAAGTGGGAATTGAACCCGTGATCCTTTGTTACATGAGCCAATACTCTAACTACTGAGAAACACAGGCCAGAACTCCGCCCATTTTTTTTATTGTTAGAGATCTATCTAATCTTTTTTAAAAGTAAATGTGACTACACTAAATATTTAATGGACTCTGTATAAGACTCGTGATAATCTCTTAACAGAATTGAGTGAATTCATAGATAAAGGAATAATCTTCTCTTGAGTTAACAAATATTACAAAGTGGAAGCATTTCAAAATCATTGAGAAAAACAGGGTTCCAAAGTAATTTATCTGTAATAACAAAGGCACATAATTATATATGTGATATAATTAACATTTTAGTGCGCCTACTCTCAAAAGGCATATAGTTCATTAAATAAAAAACAACAAGAGGAGAAGAAAGAAAAAAAGGAAAATAAATGGAGAGGACTGGAGAGCAAAAGGAGGAAGAGGAATAAACAGAAGAGTACACGAAGGTTTAAGAAATTTCTATGAACTACACATAAATATGGGCCCTTGACAATAAGTTCATTAACACAAACAACAGGGCTTTCCTCCATAGACCTATTTTATTAGTAGTCAGTGACAATGAATAAGAAAATAAAAATAACAAAAATATATCACCTTTACGTACATGGTCTAAAGGAAATTAACAGTGTTTTTCATTAGACCAAGAAGAAGGGATGGGTGAATCAGCAAGAGATGTTAGAGTAGGCCTTATTCTTTCTGGCCAAACATTCAAATTGTGATGCAAAAGTCTGCATGTAAAGTTAGCTAAAATGAACAAACAAACAACAAACTTCTACCACATGTTGTCAAGAAACTCAAAAGGCCAGTGTAATTGAAATTTAGCATTTAAGGGGAGAAACACCATCATGAGCACCAAAGTGAGCAACCTGGTAATGACAGCAGAAAGGCATTTAGATGTCATTTGCAGACCAAGCAGGCCTCCTGAAGAACTATAAAGTAGAAAACAAAAGTAGTTGCAAATTATAATTATTGCATCTTATCTTTATGTACAAGATACCAAATATTTTAACCAATAGAACCCAGTGAGAGAAAGATGACCTTGTGTTCAAATTATCTGAAAGGCTTAACAGCAAGTCTCCAAGAGAAGACAAAGATTTATTTAAAAAAAGTTTTCTTTTTCTCCAGGTCCAGAGCACAGGGTGGAGTTGTGTGTATGGCTGGTCTGGCCGCCGCTCTGAGCCCTCTAGTATTAATGACAAGGCAGTATTTTGAATCCTTGCCAACAATTCTGTATGGAACTTGCCCCATTGTGGCTGCCATCTGTGTCTACTTCCTACCAGAGACTTTAAACCTTCCACTTCCAGACACCATACAGGATGTAGAAAGAAGGTAAGAAATGGGGCATATTTTGTTTGTTAGCTTTTCTTTGACAAATCAGTTTATTTTAAATCATGTGATTAACTGGAAAAGAATAAAATAACTTAATTTTCAACATGGTTGAAAAATCCCAGGATCAGTAATGATACGGTGAATATTGACTTTAGTCAAATATTTGACGTTGAACCTGGATCCCCTGTGATTCATCATAACCACTTAAATGTGCTAGAAGTAAAGTTGTACCAGCTCCAGGTCTGAACCTTAAAGCTGAGACCTGGATTTTCAGTTAGAATTCCTGGGAATTTGCCTCAGCCAGTTTGGCTCAGTGGATAAACTAAGGGGTCCTGGGTTTGATCCTGACCAAGGGTCTATACCTTGGTTTCAGGGTCCTGGTTGGGGCTCATTCAGTAGATAAGCTTCTCTCCCATTGATATTTCTCTCTGTCTTTCCCCCTCTCTTCCACTCTCTAAAAATCAGTGGGAAATTATGCTCAGGTGAGAATTAAAAAGACAATTCCTGGAAATTTAATATGTAAGTTTTGGCTCCAAAGCTCTTCTGGTAATGGCATTTTTTTCTCCAAAAATCTGAACCCAAGGCAAGGAACCATGACACTGTTCTTGAGTGTACATCTGTGTCATTTACCTGCGTTTTGTTTTATTTTTCTCAGCTGCTAGGCACTGATCAGTGATGAGAATAATTTAGCAAGCCATTTCAACATTGCTGTGAGATGATGATGAGGGTTGTTTATAACCGCCCAATGAAGTACAAATAAGTTGTATTGTTACCTATTAGCCACCATATCCAACACTCACAACAAATTGTGCCATCCCTGTTTCTTTCATTTCAGACACAAAAACTATAAGAAAACCAGTACCAGGGAAGAAGAGAGCAATGACGTCCAAGACACCACACTATGTTAATCCTGTCCTTGGACAGCGTCCATGAAACCGAGAGCTTGTTCACATTCATCCTCCTCAGAGCAAACACTGAGATATGTCCTTATTATGTAAACTCATGACCCAGTCTTTGTGGCTTGGAAGAGCATTTCAGATTTTTTTTTGGATTTAAAACCAGGGAACACTAGTTCCAATTCATGGGCAGTAACTTACTAATCATTAAACACTGAGCAAGTGTGTGTATTCAATGGCTTGTTGCTTCCCTTGAAGTGGGATATTGAGATCTGCCCTTTTTACCTTAAAGGATTATTGGGATGACAGTGTGAATAAATCATATAAAATAATTTCTAAATATAAAAATTAGAAAATGTTACTGTAAAGAATAAAATGTTTCAGTCACTTCAAACTGTTTGACATTTTGTTTGATAGTTTGATTTTTATAGAATCATCTATTATTTCTTGTCATGCAAACCAAATTTCATATATTAGCTACATTTCCCTTCTGCAAATCAAAGTTTATTTATGAAAACACTAAATGTGCACCATTTATGTTTAAGTAATTTATCTCATACAAAGAGGGAAATACCAAACACAACATCTCTGTCTTCAACATCTATTCAATATTTCTTCTATAAAATAAATTCGGAATACTTTATCAAAAATTGCTTACTTTTGCATTCTTAGCCTATGCATTGAAGACTATTTGGTTCTTGATGAGCAACCAAAATAGTATTAAATACAGTCATTTTAAATTTGCTATATAACTATTTACTATTACTATATAATGTAGCTTATAAATAGAAATAAGGTAGGACCAAAATCAGTGGAAGAAAAGTTAAAGAAAAAGTGGTAAGAAGAAGAGCATATGGAAAGCTAAAAAATTATAGTAAATACAAAAGTATATATTATTTAATTTTAAAAAGCTCATTGAAATACAACTGTTTGGAGTCACAAGAGTAATGATTTGTTTTGGTGTTTATAATAAACTAGAGCCCAAGGCACGATTCGAAATCCTGTGGCACCACCCACCCTTTAGTCACCAGTCCGGCCCTGCCTCACTCCCCGGACCCCCCAGCAGCCACAGCCACTGCTGATCAGGCCCTCCTGAGGTACATGGAGGCCCCTGTCTCCTCACCCCCACACAGCACGGACAACCTTCTCCTGTTCAATCAACCAATTACAGTGTCCCAGTTGATTAACATTTCTCTATTAGATAGGTAGATATAGATATAGATGATGTAGATATAGAGATAGAGAGACAGAAAAATAGAAAGATAGAGATATATACAGAAGATGTTATATGCAACCACAGTAAAGTGGACACACAAGTAGAAAAATATAGGGATATAAAATTCCTATATATACTATAAGTGATATATATTATTTAAAAGTTAGCTATGAAAAGTTTAAATGCATATTTTAAACCACTAGGAAAACACTAAAATAACATAAAAATATATAAAAACATCAACTATGGTGGCAATAAAAAAGAAATTATAAAAGAAAGAAAAAGAAAACCAAAAATAAATGAGACAAACAGAAAATAAAGAGGAAGATAATAGATATAAACCAAATCATACTGATTATCTATATATATAAAAGCCTAAGCAACCCTTACAACAGGACAACTGGAATGACCGGCCACTATGATGTACACTGACCACAAAGGGCAGATGCTCAGTACAAGAGGTACCTGCAGGCCCTGATCACTGATGGGGCCTGCCAGCGAACCACCTGGTCATTCCCCTTGGCCAGTATGCCCAATTGCCTGATCAGGGCCAGGCCCCATCAGGCTGGGACAGGAAACTCGGCATGGGGGGGTGGGGGTGGGTTTCAGACATAGCCCCTTTCCTAGAAGGTCCGAGGGCCACCTCCCTCCTTGGGACCAGCAGCCAACCTCCTAGGTCTTTCCCTGGGGTTCTTTTCCTGGCTGGCAGACGCTGATTGGCCTCTGTGGTGATTGGCTCCTGCCTTGCCCAACCTCCAAGTCCCTCCCTCCAGACAGCAAATCCCAAATACGCTATCAGGGCCAGGCCCCAGGCTGGGATGGAAACCAAAGGATGGTTGGTGTCAGACACAGGTGGAAGAGGGAAGGGGGAGATGGGGAGGAGAGGAACCAAATTGGCCCTGATCACCAACCAGGCCTAGAGACCCCACCTGTGCAGGAATTTGGTGCCTCTAATTAAATATAAATGGTAGACTCAAATTATAAAGCAGAATTTAAAAGATCTAAATATATGTATATATGGTGTATAAAATTATAATGTAAAATTATAATAATGATGTTAAAAAGTCATTATTAATGTAAGTATACTTCAAATAAATAATTATAACAGATATAAAAAGATAATTCCACAATAAGAAATCAGTTCATTAAGAGAGCATAATAACCCTAAGTATAAAGAGAAAATCAAATTTCAAAATTAAAATGATAGAAAAGATAAATATATAAAGTTGCATTATAATTGTATATATCACAGTTTACTCTGTTTAAAGGGTATAAGAGAAAGAATATTAGTACAATTAAAACTTGATAAGCATTATAACCAATTTAAGCCAATTAAATTTTATAGATGTCTCCACTTTACAACTGCCCAATAAACATATTTATCAAGGACACATTAATATCCACCAAAATGAACAAATCTGAGACCTGAACAAATTACACTAAATTAAAAGCATACTAAACTCATATTGACTAGGTCCTCTTGACAACAATAAAATTTCATTAAAAACACACAACAAAAATAATAACAACAAAAACATCTGTGAACTGTTTCTATATACCTGTATATTGATTTCAAATATTCTAAATAATCTGAGTATGAGCAATACATCAGAAATTTGTAAATATTAAACCGAATGATATTGAAAATAGAACATAAGTTCATGAGATTCAGCTGAAGTAAATTTAGAGTGAAATGTACAGCTTTAAAAGCTCTTATTGCTTACTAGAGGCCCAATGTATGAAATTCATGCATGAAAGGGGGAGGGGCGTGTCCCCTCAGCCCAGCCTGAACCCTCTCCAATCTAGGACCCCTCGTGGGATATCCGACTGCTGGTTTTAGCCTGATCCAGTCAGACAACCCTCTCACAATCCAGGACCACTGGCTCAAAACTGCTCAGTTGCCTGCCTGGCTGCCTAATCACCCCTAACTGCCACCCCCCCCCCCA
>PVJN01054542.1:0-13371 GCA_004026805.1 Lasiurus borealis | reverse complement strand
GCTCCGGCCGCATTCCTCATCTGGCCCGGGATGCCGACCTTTCACCTCGCGGCGAGGCTCGCTTCCTTTGGGGCCAGAGACGGGCCCTCTGGGTTCTGTCAGCCGAGCGGCCTCATTCATCAGCAGAAGCACACATTCGCCCGGCGTGTCCTGCAGAGCGGCCGGCCGGGGGGGTCTCTGGGCTGGGGGCTGTTTAAAACCGAGGAGAGAGGGCCATTTCACAGGGACCTCTCCTTTACGGGTTTATAAGAAGGTCCTTACAGAGCACATGCTACTGCAGGAAATTTATAGCACACACACACACACACACACACACACACACACACGCACAGAGAGAGAGAGAGAAATGAAAGAAACATTAGCACAATCTTGCTACCTAGAAATGCCATTAACAGGTTGATAACTATCCTTTTAGGCTCTATAAAAATAAATGCATCCGTTTTATGAAAATTGAAATCATACTGTACACACTTTCTATCATTTTTAACTGCCATCAGATTTTAAATTATTGTCATTATTGGCACGATTCCATCTCATTAAGTATTTAATGTGGTTGAATGGAGAGAGATATATGCTAGAATGATCTGTCAGACATGGAGGCTGTTTGAAATCTGTCTCTGTTCTAAGGATGGCTTTCGTGAAAAACTCTGCACATGCTACTTTCTGAACGCCTTTAATTGCCTCAAACAACACACTTCCAGGAGGTCAGGGCAATGTGGGTTTTGAAGAGTTTAAGGAACTTTTGCAAAATGGCTTTGCAGGACTGGACTTCCACCGACCGCTGTACACTACGACCCGCTCCCTTGCCCTGCACGCCCGCCTGCTGGGGATCGAGCCTGCGCAATTTGTGTTAATCCTCCCTAACCCAAAGGTGTTATTATGCTGTTCAAATTTACAGGTACTTGACCGCTAGAGAAACTGGGCTTTTACTGGCCAATGTCCATCCTCTCATCGGAGCGGGAGAGTGATGGGGAGGGAAGTGGCCTGGCTGGGGCAGCCAGAGACCAATAGGACCTCGGCCACGTAGCTGCCAATCATGCTCTCATTCCTCTCCTTCGTGTTTTTCCTTTTTTTTTAAATTTTGTTTTGTTAATCCTCATCAGAGGAGATGTTTTCCACCGATTTTTTTTGGAGAGAATGGAAGAAGGGAGGGACAAAGGAAAAGAGAGAAAGAGAGAGAAAGCAAGAGAAGAAGAGTGAGAAACATTGATGTGAGAGAGGCACATTGATTGGCTGTCTCCCCCATGCACCCCACACGGGCTGGGAATCGAACCTGCCATCCAGGTACATGCCTTTGACCAGGAGTCAAACCCCTGACCCTTCAGTGCGTGGGCTGCGCTCTAACCACCGAGAAACACTGGCCGGGCCCTCTCCTGTGTTAACTGGCTGTAATTCGCCGGAAACACCAGATCAGCACGTATGGGAGTTTTACATGACCGCAATTATCACTATTTTGCCCAAACAGTTTTGTGCAGGGGCCCGCCGGCTGGAAGAAGTATGATTACAGGCTACTCACTGGAGACAAAAATTAAAAACAACTAAGGGCATCTGGAAAGGTTGACCAGATGGCTCAGAATCACTTGGGGTCCACCAGAGCCAGAGCCGAGGGTTCCCGTGCTCCCTGGGGTTTGGGCAGCCCAGGAAGGCCCCCCAAACAGGTCCTCGGGGAGCAAAGGAAGCCCCGCAGGTCGGACAGAGAGGCCCAGAGGCTCGTCCCGGGGCAGAAGGACTGGCATCGGGGCACGGGGCCGGCCCTAGGATGCCCAGATCCTCGCCCAGACCTCTCCTGTGGCCCTGCCACCCTCAGCCCAGGATCTGGGCTTCCCAGCAGCACCGAACAGGCTGGAGCACGGACCCCGGGCAGCAAGGCCCCGAGCGCCATGGGTGCGGGCCCTCCGAGGCTGGTGAGGTCCCCGCTGCAGGACAAACGGGCACTGCGCTGTGCCAAGAGCCTGGATATCTGGGCTCCTCCCCCCAGTACTCCCCCAGGCTTCTGAGTCAGCTCCAGATGTGCGGGCTCCGGCTGGTCTCTGGATGTCTGTCTGTCTGTCCCTGGAATTCCCAGGAGGAGAAACCCCGGGCTCTGCAGCATGCACGCCGGCTGCTGTGTGCACACCAAGCCCCCAACAAGCAACAGCAGCTGCCGCCGCCGCCACACTTTGATCTCCGGGGCACCCAAAGGGCACGAGGGCTCGGGGACCTGGAAGGTGGCGGGCGGGTGGGCCTCGGCTGCTTTTTGTTAAGTGTCAGCATCTCCATCTTCAAAGCCAGTGGTCCCGTCGCCACGGCTATGAGTTCCAGCTGCTGTGGCAAAACCTTATCCCCGCCACAACCAGGCCCCCCGCTCCTCCCGGCTTCTCTTCCTTTTAAGACACTGATTCGGGGAGATGCAGGGGGCCCTCCCTTCCCAGTCCCCGCCCCCAACTCCGCACCCCCCCCCCCCACACACACACAGGCTGTCTGGGGACCTCCAGTGCAGAGTCAGGCCGGAAAGCTGCGGGCACCCGGGCAGAAACGGCTGGCCTGGAATTTGGGAGGTGCCCCTGCCAGAGGGGACCTCTAACTCTGCCAGCCCAGCTCTCCACGCTCAGGGCTCCAGGTGACAATCGCAAACAAACACCCTTCCGGGATGCAGGCGGGAGGGGAGGCTATGGCTGCCTGGAGCTCTCGTGTTCGTGTCCCACAACCATCTGCCTGTGTTTGGATTGGGGACGGTGGCTCTGGATTGGGGGTCAGTGAGCATCTCCTGAGTGGCTGCAGCCAATGGCCGCCCCCTGAGTGTTCTCCTGAAGCAGGGCCCCACGGGCCTGAGAACTGGCATGCTTACAGGTTCCCTGGACGGCAGAGGCAGCTGGTCCAGGAACTGCACTCTGAGACCATAGACTGAGGGTCTGATCAATAGATAGCTAAGGTGCCACGTCCATGGAGACTGTCACACGTGGGTCACATTGGAGAATTCCTCGCGCAGACCTGCATCTGAGCTCCGAGAGGAGACTCCCAGCGGCTTAGTGGGGAGGCAAGGTGACAGCACCACTGCCTTTCCCACACCGGACATCGATTCTTGTGGAAACTCTGTGCGAAAGGTCAAATGTCTGCTGAAACTAGTTTTGCTCAGTGGATAGAGCGTCGGTCTGTGGACTCAAGGGTCCCGGGTTCCATTCCAGTCAAGGGCATGTATCTTGGTTGTGGGCACATCCCCAGTAGGGGGCGTGCAGGAGGCGGCTGATGGATGTCTCTCTCATCAATGTTTCTAACTCTCTATCCCTCTCCCTCTCTGTAAAAAATCAATAAAATGTTTTGTTTTTTTTAAAAAATCAAATGTCACCAACCAAGAGGCCTCCACCCAGCTGACCCCGAGCCACGTGGCCATCTCCCTCTGCCATGCTCACGTGTCCCTCACGCTCAGAAGAGCTCCTGTCTCTCCAGGACCGGAGGCCAAGTCTGCTCTTACAGATGGTCCCCCTCCCTCTCCTGCCCGCCAACACTGCTCTCACAGTTGGCCTGCGGGTTGAGGGGTCCCGGGTTCGATTCTGGTCAAGGGCACGTCCCTCAGTTGCAGACTTTAGAAGGCAACCAATCAGTGTGTCTCCCTCACATCCATGTTTTTCTCTCTCTGTCTCTCCCTTTTCCTTCCGCTCTCTCTAAAAATCGGCAAAAACATATTCTCTGGTGAGGATTCTCTCTCTCTCTCTCTCTCTCTCTCACACACACACACACACACACACAAATAAAGTGGTGCTGAGCTCTTCTCCTGAACCTCTGGATTGCGTTCCCCCTAAAATCCACACGTGCAAGTCCTAACCCCCCGGACCTCCCCGTGTGACTGTCATCGACGAGACCTGGTCTTTGAAAAAGGAATGAAGGTAAAACAGGGCCATGGGAGTGGCCCAGCCCCATGAGGGGGCTTATAAGGGGCGATGGGGACACGGACGTGCACAGGGAGAAGACCGGGTACAGACACACGGAGACGACGCTTTCGACCAGCCAAGGACGGAGGCCTGGGGACAAACGCACCTGCGGACACTTTGCTCTCAGACGCCCCGTCCCCAACGGCGAGAAGACACACTTCTGTTTGGCCGCCCTGATGGAGCTCAAACGCCTGTCAGTCGTGATGCAATGGAAGGACAGCCACGTGGCCGGGGTTCCGAACGTCCAGGTCCTCAACCAGCCCTTCCCCGGAGCCACAGTCACCCGGAGCCCCGGATGAGAGGCCACCAGGTCCGGAGCACGTGCCGTCCCGGGCAGGCTCGGCCCACAAACCACAAGCAGCCTCCGCGCGGCCCACACGACCCCCCGGCCAGCCGTGTTCAGTGCTGACTCAGCCTCCCCGCAACCCAGTGACAGGAAAGCATCAAAAAGCCTCCCTGTGTTGCCTGGCAACCAGCCCCAACATGAGGAAAGCACGGAGCATCCGGACAGACAGCGCTCATCGATAAAGGCACGCACACGCCCTGCTCGGCGCTGGCCTTACATCCCTCTCTGCTCCCAGCAGCTCAGCTCCCACGAGAGAACCCGAGCTGGTGACGAGGAGAGAACCCTCCTAGCCAGCCTGGATCTAGAGAGCAGCCGACGTTGTTTTTGCAGAAGGAGACGGTTTAACGACGAAATGGATCACATTTCTAAGAGACAGCTGTGCAGTAAGATGAGGAGATGGCCTTGGGGTCCAACAGACGGGGATCAAAGCCAGCAGACCTTGAGCGAGCCGGAGCCAACACTTCGGGGGTGCCTCCCAGTTTTAACATCCATTACTGAATGCAACCCACCCGGCCCCAGGCAGGCAGGAGGTCCTGTGAGCGCCCTGCTCTACAGGTGGGGACGCTGAGGCACCCACCGAGCAGCTGTCTGACCTGCCCCGTCCTCGGCCTGGGTTCGGGTGCGTGAGCCCCAGCGCTGTGCCCTGCCCTCTCAGGAGGGGTGTGTCGGGGTGCCTGGAGGGCTTGGGAAAACAGAGACGGCCCCTCCTCTCCCGGTCCTCACGCTGGGGCTTCTGGGCGTGGCCTGAGAATCGGCACTTCTTTTTCCATTTTGTTCATCTTTACTTGAGGATATTTTTCCATTGATTTTTTAAAAATATTTTTTTATTGATTTTTACAGAGAGGAAGGGAGAGGGATAGAGAGTTAGACACATCGACGAGAGAGAGACACCGATCAGCCGTCTCCTGCATGCCCCCCATTGGGGATGTGCCCCCAATCAACATACATGCCCTTGACCGAAATCGAACACAGGACCTTTCAGTCTGCAGGCCGATGCTCTATCCACTGAGCCAAACCGATTTTGGCCCATTGATTTTTTTTTTTTAAGATAGTGAGGGGTGGGAGGAGAGACACACAGAGAGAAACATCGATGTGAGAGACACATGGATTGGTGGCCTCCTGCATGTGCCCCAACCAGGGCCAGGGATCGAGCCTGCAACCAAGAATTGTGCCCTGGACTGGAATCAGACTGGAGACCCCTATGTCCTGAGTCAAACCAGCGGGAGCGAGCATCTGCATGTCTCACAGCTCCCGGTGACGCTGCTGGTCTGGGGACCACACGTGGAGAACTGCATCCCTGAGGAGGGAAAATGCTGCGAGGATCAGCTCGCTCAGCCACGTGGGTCATCCTCAGCAACGGCCCGGTATAGAGCGGGCCCGGCAGTATCTGGCCAGTCACCCGCCTGCCTGTGTCTATAAAACTCTACCCTGTCCTCCCTAGAGCCCGGGCAGCCGCCGCTGACCCCTCCATCCCAGCGGCCCCGCCTCAGCGCGTGAAACCCAGCTGCTGTGATCCATCGGCCGGATAGAACCTCGGCGGAGCCAGCACGCGTGGACGCCAAAGCGGGCGGCCGGACACCCATCCACAGCCAAACGCCGAGCGCCGCGCACGCTGCGTTCTGTGTTCCTAAATCCCAGCCTCCGGGTTCTGCAGACTCTGCCTGTTCTTCTGGAAGGGCTGCCGGAGCCCTCGCTGGTTTGGCTCAGCGGACAGTGTCAGCCCACAGACCGAAGGGTCCTGGGTTCGATCCCCAGGCCTGCTCCAGGCATGTGTGCAGGAGGCAACCCATGGATCTCTCTCTCTCTCTCTCTCTCTCTCTCTCTCTCTCTCTCTCTCTCTCTCTCTTTCCTCCTCCTTCCCCTCTCTCTAAAATACAATGGAAAAAATGTCCTCAGGTGAGGACTAGCCAGAATAAATGAGTGAATACACATTGAAGGGCTGCTAGGAAGGGAGGGAAGGGAGGGACCCGGGCCCAGTCCACCTCGGGCCTCATGCTTTCCCACTCTGCCAACCTGTCCATCCGGCGGCCCCTGTGCCCCTGGCCGGGGTGAGCCATCCCCATCCGCCCCCACAAAGCCACACAGGGAACCCCGCCGCTGCCACCCCAGCGCGAGGCCTCTCTGAACCGGAGTAACCCCGGCCCGCTGGCTCCGGCCCAGCCGACGGCGCATTCGGGTCACTGGGATTCACGCTGGACAAAGAGGAACCGGCTGATGAGATCAGAATGCAAACCGCCGGGTGCAGAGCAGGCTGGCCATTCCTGGAGGGCGCGGGGCGCCGTCTGTCCTGCCCGCCGGGGCCTGGGGCCCTGTGTGGACGAGAGCGAGATGCTCCCTGTCCAGGTTCCAGGCCTGCCTGGAGATTCCAGGGGGGGGTGGATGGGGGGGGCTGGAAATCCCAGGAGGTGATTTCTCCCCCAGGTTCCCTGACAGGACAACAGAGACATGCACACACACATACAGTGGCTCCTCCAGATACGAGTGCCCTAACATATGAGATTTTTGAGATACGAGCCGTCGAGCGAGCGATTTTTGCTTTGAAATACGAGCAACAGTTGAGATAGGAGTCATCGGGCGGATCGGCCGGCTGCACACGACCCACCAGTTTACCGCAACTCGAGTGTCTCATAGTTTCCCACGCCTCAAGGTGACGGGACGAATTAAACTCGTATCTCGAGGTACCACTGTACAGCGCCGCCAATGGCACTTTCCTGCAGGGACAACACAGAACCAACCGAAGGCAGAACTCTCTGGCTTCAGACCTCAAGGCGGAAGCTGGAGTCCCAGGCCAGGGCCCGGAGCTGGGGTCCCGGGTCCCCCATGGCAGGGCAGGGCTCTCCCCGCCTTCTCCCTGCCACAGGCCTGGCCTAGGCCCTGGCTTTCCGGAGGGAGAGGTGTTCTGGGCACAGCACCCCCAGCGCCTGGGCTCAGAACCTGCCCCCCCCCCGCTGCCCCCCTGGGGGGTTTCAAGCAGGCGGCCTCAGCTGGCAGGGCTGCGAAGTGGCCAACCAGGCCCCGAGTTCCAACCCAATGGGTCCTGTTCGGAATGGGTCTCCCTTTCACCCCTCGTACCTCGCAGAGGTCCCCTTATTCTGCGTCCTTCCACTCAGGGCCCACCCCCCAACCCTTGGACAGAAGGCAGGCATACTCTTGCGTTTCCGCAGCCCCTGCTTGTGTTCAGTCCCGAACGCGTGAACACGGGACTTGCTTTCTCCTCTGCTGGAACCTGCGCTCCAGGACCTGCGTGTTTCAGACCCTGGGACCCATCAGACCCTGGATCAACTTCTGCCGCAGGAACAGAGCCTGCTGCGGCCCTCGCAGAGTTACCGTGCAGAACACAGCGCGCTGAAAGCGTCCCGTCACGGAAAAGCCCCAGGGAAGTGTCAAGTGCTACTATCGATCATTGATGAAGGTCTAGAGCAGTGGTTCTCAACCTTCCTAAGGCCACGACCCTTGCACACAGTTTCTCATGGGGTGGTGACCCCCAACCATGAAATGTTGCTCCTGTGATGCATCGTGATGTAAATATCTGCATTTTCCGATGGTCTTAGGCGACCCCCGTGAAAGGGTCATTCGACCCCCAAAGGGGTCGCGACCCACAGGTTGAGAACCGCTGCTTTAGAGCTTTTCTCTGCAGTGGCAGAAAAATGCTCTAAAGACCCTACAGCATCCCGGCAGCTTCCCGGCTGACTCTGCGCCCTGCCCTCGCCGGTACCCCAGCCCTGGGCACGCACGGCGACGGGGCGCGGGCACTGTGAGGGGTGCAAGCTGGAGGGTGACACCGCCCTGGGGTTCGGAGAATACCCACAAAGAAGGTAACACATCTCCTTAGTAATGTCTCTGTCGATGATGTGCATGAAACGGTGCATCGCAATCTGTTTGGATATATTGGGTTCAGGAAACGATATTAAAACGAGCCCTTGCTGCTTGGGCTCAGTGGATAGAGCGTCAGCCTGGGGACTGAAGCGACTGAAGGGTCCCGGGTTCAATTCTGGTCAAAGGCACAGGCCCAGGTGGCAGGCTCCATTCCCTGTGTGGAGCGTGCAGGAGGCAGCCGGTCCATGATTCTCTCTCATCACTGATGCTTCCCTCTCTCTTTCCCTCTCCCTTCCTCTCTGAAATCAACCAACATATATTTTTTTAAAAAACGAATGCCAAGGCCTGCTCATTTCTTGGGATTTGCTTTTTTTTTTTCTTTTTAAAAATTAAAGGTCTCGGTTAATGAGATTATGTGAGGTTCAGGTAGACAGTTCTGTGACATCAGTGAGTCAGATCATGTGAGTTTCAGGGAATCCCGTCGCTGTGATCCATCACCTGGATATGGCGCCGTGTGCTCGCCACCCGGAGTCTCTTAGTCACTTCCTGTCACAAATATTGGGCCCCCTGCACCCTCTTCCTCCCCCATCCCACCCTGCTTCCCTCTCACTGCTGTCCGTGTGCATGAGGTTGTTTTGTTCATTCATCCGTCGCTTTCTGTGTTATGTCCCACGCAGGAGTGAAACCATACGGGTCCTGGCTTTTTCCACCTGGCTTACTTTTGCTCCACATGATGGGGCCTTAAGATCCATCCACGCTGTCGCCAATGGGGTATCCCACCCCTTCTTGTGGCTGAGTACATGCCGTGGCGTGTACGTAGCACGTCTTCTCTCTCCGATTGTCCACCCAAGGACGGCTGGGTGGTGGTTTCCACGTCTGGGGCTTCTTCCCAGGAAATCCCGGTCCTTTGTCCGCGCCTCTGTCCAGGGACTCCGCCTGGTCCCCCTCGCCCCCACCCCTCAACCTCCAGGCCAGCGCCCGGTGCCAGGAGAGCCTCGGTGGGCGGGCGGGGGTGGCCAAGCTGTCTCGGGAGGGCAGCCTGCCCGTCGTCTGGGCCTGAATGCGCCCAGGGCCGGCGAGTCCATGCCGGGCGCCGCGGCCTCGATTCAGCCCTCCTGGCAACAGGAGTGCATTGTGCTGGCCGAGTCCGGCCGTATTGAGGCCAGCGGACCTGAGTTACCCGTGTCCGGGGGAGAGGGCCCGGGGTTTTGTCTCGGCCGCTCTCTGCCGCCCTGCCTGCCCCCGCTCTGCAGAAAACACCGCTCCGGGGAGGCACTAAAACTACACCCGAACAGCCAGCGCACACTCCCCTCCCCGGCCCAGCAGCCTGCGCACACACACTGGGAGGGCGTTCCCATTTCCAAAGGTTAGTGCCTGATTCAAAACGCACGCCACCCCACGTGGGGCTAGAGTCACACTCCCTGCCTCCCGTTTGCAGCAGGTTTCCAATCTCCCCCCCAGTCCCCACCCCCAGACAGACTTTCGCCTGCCCCTCGCACTGGGGCTGAGCCACGTGGGTGGTGAAATGCGAAACCCTCTGCACAGCTGGGCTCCGTGCTGCCCAGGACCTTGGGAAGCCAGCGTGCTGTCCCTCCTGGTGCTGGGATGCAGCCTGCGATGGGTTAGGTTCCACTGCCCGAGTCCAGGCTGAGTCACTCTGGAACCAGACACCAACTCTGTCACTCCGCTCTCTGTGCTTTTCAGGATGCACACCAAATGATTTCAGATTCATTTAAAAAAAAAAAAAAAAAAAAAGAGAGAGACAGGCCGAAACCGGTGTGGCTCAGTGGATAGAGCGTCGGCCTGCGGACTGAAGAGTCCCAGGTTCGATTCCAGTCAACGGCATGGAGCTTGGTTACGGGCACATCCCCAGTGAGGGACGTGCAAGAGGTGGCTGATCGATGTCTCTGTCTCATTGGTGTTTCTAACTCTCTATCCCTCTCCCTTCCTCTCTGTGAAAATCAATAAAATTTTTTTTTTTAAAAAAAGAGAGAGACATGAGGATTACACACACCCACAGATGAGCATCACCCGTGCCTGGAACTCAGAGACCAGGGGAGGTGTCAGCTACCCGCCCCCCGAGAAGACGAACAGCAGAACCTCTGCCCGTGCGTCCGCTCCCGCCACCTCCCCGCTGCTCAGAAATGCCCAGGGTTGAGCTTCCCTCCGTTCACGTGTCACGAGGAGCCGGCCGCATCTGTGTGGGTGCCTTCTTCCTCTTTGAGAATAATCTGCCGTGTGTGTGTGTATGTGTGTGTGTGTGTGTGTATGTGTGTTTTTACACAAAACGGATCAGCTGGCTGTAGAGGCGTCGCTGCTCGCACACGGTCAGTCCCTCGTTTAAAAATAAACATCGCATCTGCCATGCAAAGCTCAACCCGCTTTTAGAGAGGGGAAGGCGGTGCCCGTGTCCTGGGGTCGGGGGTTGGGGGTGTGTGTGTGTGTGTGGAGGTGGCACAGGGGAGGCCCTCTCACCGCAGGACGGCAGCACCTGCAGCGTCTCAGAGCCCCCAGCCCGGATCTCCCCAGCTGCCCGGGCACCCTGCTCCCGGCCACTGGGCAGGTCACAATCAGTCTCCGGACCCCAAACCAGAAGAGGCTGTGCCCTCTGGCCGCACCCTGTCCCCCGGACAAGCTCCCTCCGACTAACGGAAAAGAGCACCCTCGCCAGCAGGCCGGGGTCAATGGTTGAGCGTTGACCTATAATCCAGGAGGTCATGGTTGGGTTGCGGTCAGGGCACCTGTCTGGGTTGCGAGCTTGATCCCCAGTAGGGGTGTGCAGGAGGCAGCTGATCAATGATTCTCTGTCATCACTGATGTTTCTTTTATATATGTATGTGTGTGTGTGTGTGTGTGTGTGTATACATATATATATATATGTGTGTGTGTGTGTATATATACATGTTATTGATTTTTTACAGAGAGGAAGGGAGAGGGACAGAGAGTTAGAAACATCGATGAGAGAGAAACATCGATCAGCTGTCTCCTGCACGCCCCCCACTGGAGATGTGCCTGTAACCAAGGTACATGCCCTTGATTCGGAATCGAACCTGGGACCCTTGAGTCTGCAGGCTGAGGCTCTATCCACTGAGCCAAATCGGTTAGGGCATCACTGATATTTCTATCTCTCTCCCTCTCCCTTCCTCTCTGAAATCAATAAAAAATGCTAAAAAAAAAAAAAAGTACACCCTGAGTCCCACCGTGAAGATACAGGAGGAAGTGTGGGTGGCCAGTGCCACGTGGCCATGGGATGGACAGCTGTCATCAGCAGTGCCAGGTCACACTCCTTGGATGGTTCCCACGGCCCGGGCCTCTGGAGGCATCACGGACCCTCTCAGCCGAGTGTCTCCCCAAGTGCAGGCCGAAGGCCTCCCTGTGGGAAGCGAGTGGCCGTCAGCCTCGGCCAGGACGGGGGACTTAGCAGGCTGGTGGCGGTGGCGGCTTCCGGGCTAACCCCACCTCTCTGTGCTGCCCGCTCTCCCCGCTCACCTGTGCAGCTGTGGGATCAGGCTGGAATCTCAACTTCCGTTCGGAAGTAATGCCCTCCCGGCGGCTGACCCCGGACCCTCAGCGAGCGGCCCCCAGTGGCACGGACACCTCGTTCCCCGACACCACCTGGTCCTCCCAGCCCGGCCCCGTCCAAAAGGGGAACCCAGGTTTCTGAGTCACGGCGAACGGGGAACCCGCCCCCCGTTCAAAGCCTCGGAGCGGTTCTCTGGGGAAGAGGTCAGTGACCGGCAGTGACTTCAGGGCAACGGCTGGCGGGGCCCCAGAGGAGGAAGCGGCCGCGGGCGTGGTGGGGGAAGTCACGCTCCCGCCAGCAGCCCCAGCGCCAGGAGGCGGGGCCAGGAAGGATACGGGGTGACGTGGGGGGGACTTCTCCTCCCTAAAAATACCCCGATGCTGGAGCCTCACCCCCGTGCTCTCAGGGCGGCTGTTTCACGTCGGGGCGGGGGTCAGGGTGCCAGGCCCCCTTCGGGCATCGGACCGGGAAAGCCAGCTCAACCCACAGGCACAGGGCAGCGGGGGGGGAGCTGCCCGGGGTTCTCCCGAGTCCACGCAGGCCGGCCCGGGGCCGGGTCCTGCTCCCTGCGGCCCCCACGTGGGCCAGGGCGGCAGAACGAGTGAAACATATCACCTCGGGCAAGGCTGGCAGGCACCCTGTGGCCCGGTCGGGCGGACCCCGATTCTGGTCTCGTGGTGTCACGGGACCTGAGGCTGGAGACAGACCCGGGGCCAAGCCAGAGTCGCCACGCTGGACACGGCAGGTGGTGCTGGCGCGCGTGTGCCATCGGCCTGCCTCTCTGTCCCACTCAGAGGAGGAGGAGGACTACCGCTGTTCTCCGTTCACATGCGGGAAACTGGCCTGGACTCGATCCCAGCAATGATGGCTGCCGCTGTTCCTGGCGATGAAGCCCCGGGGTGGAGGGGGGATCGGCAAACTCAGGAGTCAACAGAGCCACAGTGTGCTGCCCACGGCCCTGGGCTGACCCCGACCGATGCCCTGCCGGCAGGTGCCAGGCACAGGGAAGGACCGATAAAATGCCTCCCTTATAACGGACGTCGGGAGAACAGAAAATGCCTCTTCCTGCTCACTTCCGGCCTCGCCACCCAGTACGATCGCTATGGCCCGAGTGATGACAGGAAACGTGCATGGTGTGCAGGCACAGCCAGTGGATATAGGGCGATGGGGGAGGGTAGTGGAGGAGGGAAGACGGATGAGGGTATGTACTGGGGGGTGGGGAGGGCAATAGGGGGGGAAAATGAATGAATGAATGAATGAATGAATGAATGAATGAAACGTGCGTGCTCTCCGCACCCTGGCGGAAAAAGAACAGGCATCCTTTAGAGAAAGAAGAGACATACAAAGCGGATGCAAATGTGTACCCGGCGGATGAACAAAGCAGCTAACAATTACGAGCTTAAAAACTACCCGCCGAGCTAAAAACGAGTCGCATTACCGCCGAGCAGAGGAAGGGGACTGGCAGAGAGGCATTGATCCGCTCCTCTTCTCAGCAGCATCACTGGCACCTGCCAAACGGCGGGAAACCCACGTGCCTCCCGGCAGCTGGGGGGGGGGGGGAAACGGGACGGGGTGCCTCAGTCAGCCTTACCCTGGAAGGGGACGTGGACACGGGGCACAGCGTGGGTGCGCCCCGAGGCTGCTCTGGGAAGTGAGACAGCCGGTCACAAAGGCCAGAGCTGTCCACCCCACTTGCACGAGAGTTTGTAGTCACATCACAGGGACAGAGATGAAAGTGGTTGTCAGGAGCCGGGGGTGGGGGGGAGATGGGAGTTTGT
>PVJN01054541.1:0-13371 GCA_004026805.1 Lasiurus borealis | reverse complement strand
GGTTATGCCTATATACATGCATACAAGTCCTTGGGTTGATCTCCTATAGCTCTCCCCCTCCCCCAACCACCCCTGCCTTCCCACTGCAGTATGATAGTCCCTTCATTGCTTCTTTGCCTCTATCTATTCCTCTCCCCACCCCCAACCCACCCCAATTCTTTTCTTTAAAAACATCTTGCCTCTGCAGGCTAGAAATAAACCTATAAGAACCAAAAATGTTTGAGTCCCAATTTCAATGTCCAATAGTTTACCAACCACTGTGTTAGGTCAACGTTAAATTACTTTTACATCTTTGTTTTAAATAATAGAAACATGATAACCATCTATTATTTAAAACAAAGGTGTAAAAGTAATTTAACGTTGACCTAACACAGGGGTTGGCAAACTCATCAGTCCACAGAGCCAAATATCAACAGTACAAGAATTGAAATTTCTTTTGAGAGCCAAGTTTTTTAAACTTAAACTTCTTCTAATGCCACTTCTGCAAATAACTCGCCCAGGCCGTGGTATTTGGTGGAAGAGCCACACTCAAGGGGCCAAAGAGCCGCATGTGGATCACCAGGCGCATTTTGCCGACCAAGGACCTAACAAGATTCGTGGTCAACGTGGGTTTCTGTGGAAAACTACGATGATGACCACAGTCTCTTCCAATGTTATCTCTAAATAACAGATTTAGCCTGAACCAGAATGTAAGTAACATTTTTTATTTGTTTACTTTAAAAATGAGTGTTATCTGAACTAGAAATTCACCATAAACTTCTAAGTTTCTACACTTGGATTAAGACCACTCTTCACTGTCCAGTTAGTAAGTGATATCCAAGTGGTGGAGTGGCATTTGACCAGTGGTGTCCAACAGGCTTCTAACTCTATACAGTCAATACTCCAGAGAGCTGCTTTCTAAGACAGACAGCTAAATCTCTACATCTCCCAAATTCCTCTGGCTCTTTCCTATCTTAACATCTTTGCATTGGCCATACCTTTGTTTTACTTCTGTGTTTTTCCACCACTGGCTTTTTTCACTCACTGCTCACCTGCTCTGGGAAGTTGTTCTAACCACTCAAAACAACATGGCCATCATTACTCTCTCTCTCTCACCATTCTATTTCATCCCCCTATTTCACTTTCTGCACAGAAAAGGACTTGAAAATGTCTCATTCATTTATTGGCATGCCCACTGATTATTTCCCTTGATTCCCTATGTTCACTCTGATTTCCCACCACCTGGATCAGGATCTTTACAAAGAAAGTGAACAATCAGTATTTTTAAAACACATGCATGAGTCAGTATTTTTACCTGTCTTAATTCTAATGGGTGAAAAAATATCAATCACTATAAACATTCAATTTCTGAATTTTGTCTACATTTTGGTAGTGAAATATTACTCGTCTATTATAGTTACTATGTATATACTAGGATCTATTTGCAATTTATCTTAGTATGATATAAATAACACACATATAAATTTAGTAATTCTTATAAACAAGTACTCAACAAACATAGTCTTTTAGTTTCCTTGTCTTAGTCTTCAATAGTACAATTTTTCTACCATAAAGCAATATTGTACAGTTTGTAGACATATATACATACATATATACATATTTTTGTGTATGTTTGTGTATATAGAAATACATGCACACACATTTAATTATACTTTTGGATTACTTAGAACGGTCTTCTTCCCATATGGTTATTTGGCAAAATGCTCTTTGTTTTACTACAGTTCAAGGTTAGAATAGTAGAGACAAGCTTTCAGGCTAGCAAATAAACCTATGAGAGAAATGGAAACTATTAATAAATGCTATCAAAGACCCTTTGTCATGACTCAGCAAATTAGGATGAATTTAGTTTTTAAGGTAAATACTGTAACTCCGATCTTTTACACACTGATCTACAAATGTGAATCTGTAATTCACATCAATATAAATAGGTGGCAAAATAAATCCAAGGTTAATGCTGAACATATACAAAATCAAAGGAAGAGAAAACAATGAAGACACCACATGTTTCTAAGATAAACACAAGATTTTTAATTTCAGAGATGCACCAGCTACAATCATCATTAGAGCAATCTACTTTTTGTCAGCCTTTTATTAATTGGGCATTGCATTTAACAATACAGATAATGTCATGCAATAAACATGTGATCAATTTTAATAAAATTTTAACAGATTAAATGCCCTTACCTTAAGAGGTTCTTCATAAGGTAAAAATCCCAGATGATTTCCTAATGGGAAAAAATAAATCATGAAAATTAGAAATAATGAGCATTACCTGATATAATACTTAGATTTACTTTTCAAATTTAGATGTCTATTTTTCTTGAACTTTACCATACTTATTCAAGTAAGACTACTGTCTTTTATTGGAACAGTCAAAATACTTTTATATTTTTTGTAACACTACTGGCCTATGATCTAGTAAAAAAAAAAAATACACCAAACATAAAGGGTCAAAGTGCTTAGAGATTTTCCACATCTAATCCTAATATTAATCCTTTAACTTGTATTGGCTTTATTTTTCTCATTTTATAAAATCATTAAGACCAGTGGGGTCCCTCAGGCTGGCCTGTGGGATAGGTCAAAACTGGCTCTCTGGCATCCTCTGAGGGGTCCCAGAATGTGAGAGGGCACAGGCCAGGCTGAGGGCCCCCACCAGTGCATGAGTGGGGCCGGGGTGGGATGCAGGAAGTTGGCCAGCTGAGGAGGAACTGCAGGAGGGCTCCAAGGTGTATCTGGCCCATCTCATTCAGTCCTGATTGGCCAGACCACAGCAGCAAGCTAACAGTTCAGAGTGTCTGCCCCCTGGTGGTCAGTGCACACCATAGCAAATGGTTGAGCAGTCTTAGCATTAGCATATTACACTTTGATTGATTGAATGGACAACTGGACGGTCAGAAACTTACCATATTAGACTTTTATTTTATAGGATGCAATTCACTTCAATTGACCTTTAGCAGATCTAAAATTCTAATATTGTTCAATTGAACTATAGCAGATCTAAAATTCTAATATTGTTCAAAATGAAGCCAAAGTAATTTTAACTAGTTGAAAATAAAAGTTTTATAAGTATTAATTCTGAGATGCCAAATCTGCATGTGTGTGCATGCACGTGCACACACATACATACGTATCAAGTTGTATCCTGTGTATCTCGTGTTTAAACTGGAATTTTAAGTTATTGAGTAATTTTCAATCAAGAGAAGAACATATTTCCCTTAGTATTCTGAACACTGAAAGCCTGAGATGAAAGGAAAAAAAACAAACAAACTAATTTATCCCCGAGAGTTTTAAATACTTTTAGAAGAATCTTTTGCTCACAGACATATTTATTTCCGCACCATTTTCAGTCCCTACCATATTTTAAATTCGGACTACCAATTTAGACCTGAGCAAAAGCAATAGATGTCCACAATCAGACGGCTGCTGTGAATCACTTTCACTAAGAGAGGGAAAACAAATGAATCGCAGGCAGCACTGGGCGCTGGAAGTGAAATTACAAGCACTCCGAGGAGTAATTATGGTATGTGGTCCGAGAGTCCCGCTGCTCAGCTCCATTAACACGCAGACCCCGCTGAATTATGAAAATGCTCCTACGATCTAACATTTTTACAAAAAGATGCCAAAACAAAGTCCCCCAAATGTTCCCTGGATAAAGGGTTAGAGAGAACTCAGTGTGTACACTGTAGTCCTATGGACACTTTAAGACACACAGAGACTAGTATATTTCACATATTAAAAGTGGCGAAATGTGTGGTATTGAAATGAAGGGGCAGAGCCACTGCAAGTTCCATTAAGTAGATCTGATTTGAAATTCCATCACTAACAGAAAATGACCCTGGTTCTCCCAAAGTAATAAAGCCCGGGGTTCTTTTGTGCTGCTCAAGAATGCAGACCTGAGGCAGGTGGAAGTTACAGAAAGCTTGATTTCATCTTCATATCAGGCAGGGAAACGGATCATGAGACAGAGTTCCCAGTGTCTAACACATTTAAACAGGGGATAGATAGCTTCGTATAAGTACTCTCCAGAAAAAGCTTCTGAATAGATGGTCTCAATGTGTCTTCACTACCGTATTTTCTGATATATAAGACAACTGGGTGTATAAGACGACCTCCAACTTTTCCAGTTCAAATATAGAGTTTGGGATATACTCACCCTATAAGAAGACAACCGGCATTTAAGATGACCCCTGACTTTTGGGAATATTTTCCTGGGTTAAAAAGTCTTATACGCCAGAAAATACGGTACTCTTAAGATTGTATAATTCTGCCAAAGCCGGTTTGGCTCAGTGGCTAGAGGGTCGGCCTATGGACTGAGGGGTCACAGGCTCAATTCTGGTCAAGGGCATATAATCCTTGGTTGCAGACACATCCCCAAGTAGGGGGTGTGAAGGAGGCAGTTGGTCAATGTTTCTAACTCTCTATCACTTTCTATTAAAAAATCAATAAAATATATTTAAAAGAAAAAAGATTGTATAATTCTGTGCTTTGATAACCTTTGTAGTGACCCGGCAAGAAAATCTGAGAAACACAACATATGCGTTAATATGCTCTAAATACCAAATCCCTATTAAACACATCTTTAAAAACTTGCCATGCTGTCATGAACATAAAATTACCCTCACCTTTGGAATTTTGAAATTTCCTAGGTCGTCCACCTTCCCAGTAACACTCGCATTTCCTATCCATCCCTGTTATACACCGTCTTCTCCAAAAATTCTTTTCTGTACTTGCTCTGACACCAAGACTGCATTAGGTGCCTAGTTATGTGTTTCCACAGAGCATGCATTCACCACCTGGACCACGTGCTCTTCACACTGCGCTGTGCTATCTACTTTCCTTGCTAGATCACGGGACCTCATAGGCAGCAGTTGTAGCTACAACTAAAATGCATCCAAAGAAATTAGCCCTGTGGAAGCACCAGTTCTAGGATGTCGATATGATATTTTAAAAGGAAAATTATTTTTTGAGGTGAGTTTGAAAAATGCTGGGTGATTCAGAGGTTAAGCAAATGTATTGACTGAAGGACATCACAGAGCTATAAATATGTCCATATTTTGTGAATTAGGAAGAGAGTAAATGGATGCAGAGTTTTTCAACATAATTTTTTTCTCACAGGAATATCATTTAAAGCTAGAGTTCCTTCTCGTTTATTTTAGAGAACACTGAATTATTTTATTTACTAGATCCCTGAATAGTACCTGGGACAGGGGAGGCATGTAAGAAAAACAATGATGTCTGTTATTAAAGAGGAAATTAACTGACTTTCTGGTTTCTTGTTAAATGCCCCCCATGTACCCCTTTATTTTATATTAAAGGGACTTTGTGATTATCTATATTCTGAATGTAGGAATCCTCTCTCTGGTGTACTTGGTCACTTAACTTCTGTTAGAACCAATCAGTGCTGAAGACAGTATATCTACCAAAAAACAGTATGTTTTGTTATTAGAAAGCAATTGATTAAAAATTTTCATTGAATTTATAGCTGAGCGCTTTTAACGTTAGTGCATTGATTGGAATTCTTCCTTTTAAACAAAAAAAAAAAAAGGACACATTTTTTTCCATAACACTTCCACAAGCACTCCTTTTAGGCTTCCTCTCTCTGAGTTAAACATCTTCGTTCCATTCCTCCTGCACTGTGGTTACCAGATTTCCAAGTTGAAAACAATCTTGTTATAACATTTTAGTTTGTTGATCCTGATATATTTTTCTAAAGCAAACTTAAAGATCAAGTTTATATAAAATCTTAATATTTGGGGAAGATGCTACAGCTAAATCTTGCGTGTTTTTTTTAAAATATTTTTTATTGATTTTTTACAGAGAGGAAGGGAGATAGTCAGAAACACTGATGAGAGAGAGACATCGATCAGCTGCCTCCTGCAAGCCCCTCAGTGGGGATGTGCCTGCAACCAAGGTACATGCCCCCAACCAGAATCAAACCTGGGACCTTTCAGTCCCCAAGCCAATGCTCTATCCACTGAGCCAAACCGGTCCGGCATCAATCTTGTGTTTTTTATTCCACTTATTAACAGTCCAGTCACCCTGAATGTTTTTTCTTCTCCCCTTCACTTCTTCAAACATTATTTATCCTTTGAGATAAAGTTCAGCCCCTCTGCTCACCTAACTACTTTAGTTGTCATTTCTTCCTTTCTGTGCTCAGACAAATCATTTCATAATCACACTTTTAAGACAAGGCAGCCTCCCTATGTTATGTATTATTCACTGACATCCCATGTATATTTTTCTTCATTCACTTAGAAGTTCTAAGAAACCTAAAAGTGAGTATTTTACTTTCTATTTCTCTAGATAACTTTGTAAAGTGCTTATATGAATGAAAAATGCATCCAAAGAAACTAGTCCTGATTAACTAGTTGCCAGAAAATTTTGATACAGTTATTTGCAGATCGTATGACTATATTTACTTTCTGAACTCCCTTGCTCCTTGATACTTACAGGACTAAGGTAAAGGTATGTGACCCAGATAGTCAGTTCACATGTAGCCCTATTCCTGACTTTCCAACCTATTAATTAATTTTCCTGAATATGACACTTGTGGAACCTGGTTTCCTGGTTGGTTCTATGAATGGGAAGCACCGGTAGGAATTTAGAAGGCAGAGTGAGACAGAAGTCATTCTGTTTGCAACTCTCCAAGACATGCAGCTACTAAGAAAGTGTCAGCCCCAGCATTTCGAGGTACCGGCAGCAGAAGCAGCGCCTCCGTTTAGCTATGAGTGCATCCTGAACAGAGGCCCAGTCAGCATCCTGATTTAAGGTAACCCCACTCTTCTGTTCAGACTATCTTCACGAACATTTCTCGGCATCACAAACTTCTCTTGAGAGTATAGTGGTCAATAAACACACATCGAGTCATCGGGAAAATACAAATTATAATCACAATAAAATACCACTAAATAATCAGCTGAGGAGTCACCTAGGAAATACAGAAATAAAAGAAAGACAGAAAACACGAAGTGTAAATGTGGAGCACCAGGATTCTCAAACTCAGCTGGCAGGAATGTAAATGTGGCACAACACCTTGGAAATCTGGATTTTCATTGAAAAAAAGTAGACATACATAATCACTACGACCCCCAGATTTCATTTCTAGTATGTTAACACATCATACATGTGTAGAATGTTCATAGAATACTGTTTGTAATAGCAGAAACCTGGATAATACCCAAGTCTTCATTAGTGGTAGAAGGATGAATTATGTTCACATAATAGATGCTACACAGCAATAGTAATGACCATCTATAACTACATAAAACATGAATGAATCATAAAAACACAATGTTGAGTTGAAGATGTCACAGATTCAAGCACACATACTATATTATCTCTTTACATAAAACTAGAGGCCCAGTGCATGAATTCGTGCACAGGTGGGATCCAGCTGGCCTGCCCATATTGGGGCCAATTGCGCCAGGCTGGCCAGGAGAGGAGCTGCTGGCAGTTGGCTGACTCCCCTGGTTGAACTCCCAGTTCCCCCTCTTGCAATCCAGGACCCCTCAGGGATGGCAGAAAGCTGGTTTTGGCCCGATCCCACAGGCCAGGCCAGGGACCCCACTGGTGCATGAATTCGTGTACTAGACTTCTTGTATAATAAAAGCCTACTATGTAACTTGACCTATTGGCAGAGGACTAGTGGAATGGATAGCTATGATATGCACTGACCACAAGATGGCATACACTCAATGCAGGAGCTGCCCCCAGCCTGCAGGCCCCAGACCAGCCAAGGCAGGTACCAACAGGGGCTCACGTGATTAACCTGCCAGTTGCCCTGCCAGAGAGGCAAATGGCTGCAATAGTTGGGGGCAGGGCTTGCCAGCAAGTGGGCAGTGGTATGGGGTGGGGCCAGTCGGTGATCAGGCCGGCACCATCCCCCCAATCACCCCACCATTGGCCTCCCACAGAGGAGACAAGGTGGGTATCAGAGGAGGACCCCGATCACCATGCTGGTCACACCACAGATTGGCTCTGATCGCTGCCCATGCACAACTTTCGTGCATCAGGCCTCTAGTATTTTCATTATGAGTAGGTTGTCCATATATAGTCTGCACCTTGTAAAATTTGGAAGTATTTCTTTTGTTGATAAAGTGATAAAATACACACTTTTTGGCATGAAATTTTGTGCATTTCCTCCTCCAATTCTAAAAGAAATTTCCAGCTGACTGTGTCAGCTTCAGTCTATTCCCATTAATTTTATATGTAATGCTACATATATTCTTCTTGAATTTTGTTTTAAGTTTATTGTACATTTCTGAATAAGCCATTCTATGTTATACAAAACAAAACTTCCTTTAAGTTTTATTTCAAACTTTTGATTAACTCTGTAATGATCCTGTCGATATGCTGCCTTTCCAAATATAAGAATAATGAACATATAACATTTGTACTTATTTTTTAAATCCACTATTATAACACATTCTGAATTATTTTATTGTTTCAAGTTACTCTTCAATTCATCATCTATATCAAGGGTTGTCAGCCTTGCACTATCAACATCTGGATAGTTCTTTGTGGTGGGGTTGTCCTTACATTATAAGATATTTAGGAGCACCTTTACTCTCTACCCACTAGATGACAGTCGCCACCTCCAAATCTATCATGAAAACCAAAACTGTCTCCAGACATTGTCAATTGTCCCCTGGAAGTCAGAATAACCTCCAATGAGAACCACTAACCTGTATTGGTTCTATAGTCATCCTGCATAATAAAGATGTAACATGCAAATGGTTGTAATGCCTTGGGGGGGAGAGCTACAGGAGGGGGAAGGGCAGCAAGCTATGGGGAGGAGGGAGAAGGTGGTGGAGGGAGAGGAGAGTGGAGGGAGCTACAGGAGGGTGGAGCAGCAGGTGGAGAGGTATAGGTGGGGGTAGGGCAGCAAGCTATGAGGAGGGGCAGGGAGAGCTACAGGAAGGGGCGGCAGTGGGCAGAGAGCTACTGGAGGGCAGCAGCGAGCTACTGGCGCACATATTCGTGCACAGGGCGACTAGTATTTCTATAATACCCATTTGATTATTTATTCTGCTTTTTAAATAATTCATTTTAATGGTTATTCTTCACCTTATATGTAAGGACATTATCAAGGACTTTTGCAGTAAGTCTAGGTACTCATTTCTAAAATTATATTATTACATCACGCACCTTTGCTTCAACTACACATAGCTATTTGTTTCTCAAAACAACACTCTCTGCTTTTCTATGTTTATTTATCTTGATCCTTTAATAAAGATTTCTCGCCCTGACAGGTTTGGTTCAGTAGATAGAGCATCAGCCTGTGGACTGAATGGTCCCAGGTTCGGTCCCAGTCAGGGGCGTGTACTTTGGTTGCAGGCACATCCCCAGTGGCATATCACTCCTTGAGTTCAGGAGTTCTCATCGATGTTTCTAGCTCTCTCTCCCTCTTCCTTCCTCTCTGTAAAAATATCAATAAAATATATTTTTTAAAAGGTATCCTTTTCTTCAATTTCTACTTGGAAAATTATGACTAGCCTATTCAAACAAGTTAAAATGTTATCTCTGAGAAGATTTATTTCAAAGATCCATAGCTTTAATTATTGTACACGGTAGGAGATATTCTCTTCATCATTTCTTCACTCAAATTTATTTCCATTTTGAGCCAACTACACAATTTTGTTATTCGGGAGAATGCCACGTAGTGAAGCTGGTATTGTCCTGTCAATTGTCAACCTGGAAAACAGAAGACACCCTCCTGGAAGGATGACATCATTTCACTTAACAGTCTCACATACACTTGCTTAGAGGGAGGCTCATCTGAAGCATGTCTGCCCCTCATAACGCCTTCAGGCACAGTTTTTCAATTTGGCATCTCCACTCCCAGAAGAGCCGAGTTTCATCTGCACACCTGAACACTTCACTGGGCTGTGTCTCCTCCGGCTCATTTATAAACCTGGACGATAGCGCCAGTCCCTAGCGAGCGCAGGTAAGTGACGTTCTGTAAAAGGCAAGAAGCACGTTTCCTGACATGGAACCGAGGTCACTGGTTTGCGCATTTGCAGTTTACAGCAACCGCATGCTTTGGGTCAGCACTGTCCAAGAGAAAGTTCTCCATTTTCTTTGTTCGGTATGGTGGCTAGAGGTGGCTACTGAGCACTTGAAAGGTGTGATTGATTAAGCTAATTTTAAATGTAATATAATTAGCTATATGCGGCTAAAGGGCAAATATTTAGAGTATCACTAAACTTTGTTTTCCTGGGTTTTCATAAAAAATGAATTGTGTGTGTGTGTGTGTGTGTGTGTGTGTGTGTGTGTGTGTGTGTTTGTCTACCTCTCATACTTCAATTGAGAGTTCCTAATGAAGAAATACATATTATACAGCATCATCCTACTTTTACCTCGCATTATCAGTTCCAGTTAGAGATATAAAAAGTAAGAAAACGAAGTCTGAGCAACAGTACTCATAAATCAAATGAAAACGGTATCAGCGAGAATGTTTTTTGTTACTTGGGAGGAGTTGAGGGGAAAAAACAGTCTGATTTAAAATTGACTTATTGATACACCATACGTATTTTAATATGCTTTATTGAGACAGTCCTAGTAGAGCCAAAGAGAAAAGATCAGTGTTTAATAAAGCTTTGCAGAAGAGAATGTCTTCGTAAACACGAAGAGGACAAGAATAGCGAAGTCTAATGAGTTCAATGAGATGAGCAGCAAGCACTTGACCATGGTCAATAAGAAAAATGGCATGGAGGGTGTTAGAATCACAAAGGCAACTGGTGGTCATAAAAGCCCAGGAATTCATATGACTATTAAAAGTTCTATTTTAGCCATTTCCCCCCTTTCCAAGCTGTGAGGGGGGAAATGGCTAAAATGGAACTTTTAATAGATGGTTTGGTTCACTTTTACTAAACAAGACGAGAATAAAGGGAGAATTATAAAGGAAATATTTCAATAGCCCAGAATCAAAAGACAGGGCAAAGTCTGGAAAAAAAAAAGAAAAATGAAAAAGCAAAGTGCTTTATACATAAATTACTTCCCCTAGCCTGTTTACTGGTTTTGAGAACACAAACTTGCTAACTGCACCATGATGTATTCTAATTTATCTTTCTTCTCTAGCACAACTTCTCCAGCTATAATTTAAAATTTAATTATGTTCTTAATTAGCCATTTCTGCTCAAGGAGTGATATGCCCCTCGAGTGGCAGAATACAATTATTCATTCACCAGGTTCGCATGGAGCATATTCCGTGTACTACCAGCGCTCCCGAGCCAGACAGGTGACTTCCAGCTGAGTGATCATCAAGACTTCCAAGCGGAGGTGGGATGGAAACTGACCTCGACAGATGGACAGGAAATAAGGCAACAAGACATCTGCGTGTCCCATCAGTGCGATCCTGGGAAAATGGCCAACTGACCCACCCAACCATTATTTATTATTTAATTACCTAGGAGGGTTCGACTTCCTTCAGCATACCTCTTACTCTGAAGTTGCCTTTTAACTAGGAGCTGACATCCGAAGACAAATGTCATGGTGGTTAATGAAAGGTAGAACTGTCACCAGCTTTGCATCTTACTTAGTAATCCTACTCTAACATTTCCCTTCATTCCCTACATTTACAGTGGTACCTCGAGTTACGAATGCCCTAACATATGAGATTTTTGAGATACGAGCTATTTTTGCTTTGAAATACGAGCAACATTTGAGATAGGAGTAATCGCGCAGATAGGCCGGCTGCACATGACCCACCAGTTTCCCACGCCTCAAGGTTACAGAATGAACTAAACTCGTATCTCGAAGTACCACTGTATTTGTTTCATCCAAACCTCTTTGAATTAGCTTCCCCATCCTGAGGGTTCTGTCCTTAAGTTAAAGAAAGATTTCACATACACTTATTTTATGTTTATCCCAGGGTCATGCACCTAGTTTTATAGAAATTACATTCTTACAATAGATAGGGACATTTAAAAAGTAAAATGAGCCGAAACCAGTTTGGCTTGGTGGATAGAGCATCGGCCTGTGGACTGAAAGGTCCTAGGTTTCATTCCCATCAAAGGCATGTACCTTGGTTGCAGGCACATCTCCAGTAGAAGGTATACAGGAGGCAGCCGATCGATGTCTCTCTCTCATGGATGTTTCTAACTCTCTATCTCTCTCCCTTCATCTCTGTAAAAAGTCAATAAAATATTTTTAAAAAAGATCAATTAGTCCAGGTAGAAGGAATTGAGTAATAAAATGCAAAATTGGTATACATAAGAAAAATCAAGGAAAACCCTTTTTTTTTTCTCACCAAATCCCACCCAATATCTTCTCTGCAAAGATACAAATAGTTTACTACAATGACAGTGGATGCCCTACAGTTAAATAAAGCAAACATTTCATAAACATAATGTTAGAGAATGAAGCCAAACACAGAAACAATATATGCAATTTGTGTATATTACAAAAAAGGCAAGCCTAATTTATGCTCACCCTTGCAGAGTGAGGGGGAAATGGATGAAAGAAAGCTTAAGTAATGCTCTCTTTCTGATTACAGACATATATACATTTATGAAAATTCACCAAGCTTATGATATATGCACTTTTCTGAATGTCAGTTATACTCCAATAAAAAGTGGCTGTACATATTATAAATGTTAGAATATATTTATAATAAAAAGAAAAAAAACAGGTTTGTTTAAGAAGTCTGGGTTTGATACAATCACTTCTGCATCATATTTAGATTTTTCCGTTTCTTACATTATATACCTAAAGCCTGCATGATCCATAATTTCCTTCCCAAAGAACTATGACAATTAATTTATAATTGCACATTCTTTTCCTGTAAATATCTTAACTTCTCTGTATGAACCACACCCAGTATGTGTGAACTGGAAATTACATCTTAAACTATTGTAAAATGTCACAAATGAAACCTAAAGGTATTTTACTAAATATATAAATGTAGAATATTTCTGGTTTTCTGTGATTTTTCTCCCAATTATTTTATAACTATCCTGCCAAAACTGATTTGACTTCAATATTTTTGGGTACAACAAGGTGTCAGTTATTTCCAAAGTATATAATTGTTTGAGATTTTATATTTAGACTAGAGGCCCAGTGCACAAAATTTGTGCACAAGGGAGGAGTGTCCCTCAGCCCAGCCTGCACCCTCTCCAATCTGTGACCCCTCGAGGGATGTCCAACTGCCCACTTAGGCTTGATTCTAGTAGGATTGGGCCTAAACAGTCAATCAGACATCCCTCTCACAATCCAGGACTGCTGGCTCCCAACTGTTCACCTGCCTGCCTTCCTGATTGCCCCTGACCACTTTTGCCTGCCAACGTGATCACTCCCTGACCATTATTGCCCTGCCAGCCTGATTGATGCCTAACTGCTCCCCTGCCAGCCTGATTACCCCTAACTGCCCTC